>JAABKJ010005954.1:0-22457 GCA_011634705.1 Andricus grossulariae | reverse complement strand
CATAATTAGAGCCAAAAACTCGCAAAACCCATTTTTTCACTTATGGGGTTTCTTTGGGACCCTATGAAACAGACTTACGTAGGTGATATTTGAAAAGTGATATTTTATTCTCATTCTATGGCTAATTGTGAAGAGAAACATTGAGTTTCAACTCGATTGAGATAATATTGAAGATTCTGAATAAGATTTACAAAAACGTCTTTTTTTCTCATGGGAAATGCATGTTAAACTTTATGGGGCTTGTAACACCTCTAAATATCATTTTTGTCGAAACAAAAAAAATTGATTCATTTCTGGGTGGATTCGAACGAATTTGGGGGTTGTCCCCATAAAAATTCGAAATAAAAATTTTTGGACCACCCTAATGGACATACTAGAAATATTTTCAGATTTATAAAAGAGGTCTTGAATCAGTGCAAGAATAGGATGGTCCAAATTTATACCTGCACGTCTCGACAAAGTGGGCGAAGAACGTCTGGAAAAGTCCTGTTTGGCCGCCGGCTTTGTATGACAGCTTCGAGTTTAATTACACACCAATTTGAAACTAATTTATAATAAATTGAAAATTTAAGTTTAACTAAATTGTGATGAGAATAATATATATTGATTACCTGAGTTATGTCTGGCATTACTTACAATGCCAAGCAATTTATGAAATGAGCAATTCCATCTCTAATCATGAAGTTTAACATGGATTTCCTATAAGAAAAAAAAAGAAAATTTTGTCAATTTTATTCAGAATCGTTAATATTAGGTAAATCAAGTTGAAAATTAACATTTTTCTTCGAAATGAGCTACAAAATAGGAATAAAAACTTATTTTTTAAATATCACCCTCATAAGTCTGTTTTGAAGGGTCCCAAAAAAACCTTATAAATACAAAATTGGGTTTTGCACATTTTTTGGCACTAATTGCGATTCTTTTGCGGTTTTTAAACATGAAAATGGTTTATAATGATACTTTCTATTGATGATAAGATGTTTATATAAATTATTTGAAGAATTTATGATTGTTTTCAGCAAATTATAGAGTTAGAAAGTCGCGGTTTTTTCCTAATTTTAAAAATTATTATCAAATTTTCAGTTAGTGCGAACCAATAATGAATTAGATTTAACATAAATAATGGATGCAAATCAACAAATAAAATTGTCTAGTAATCTTACATTACTATGGGAAAAGATTGTTATAAACAATAATCATTTGTTTCAACCATTGGGTTTGTTAAATTACATGCATTATTACCTCACACTAATTGAAAAGTGGACAAAACATTGAATGTTTCAGAAAAAATCACAACTTTCTAGTATTCTTCAAAGACAATATAATGAAAAATAATACTAAATTATTTGAACAATCATTTTGTCAACTATAATTAATTCTTACCTCACTCTAATTGTTTAGTTGGAAATAAGTTGAGAAATTCGGAAAAACTGCGACTTCCGAACTCTATACTAAGTGAAAATTCCTAAAACCGATAATAAATTGTTTAAATAATTTATATGAACATCTCATTATCAACAGAAAGTCGTATTTTATATAATATGAACCATTTGTATTTTAAAAAACCGCAAGAAAATAATAATTAGCCAATTTTTCACTTAAGGGGTTTTTTCAGGACCCTATAAAACAGACATTTGGGGTGATATTCAAAAAATAGGTTTTGCATTGTAATCGAGCAAATGAAAATCAGAAAAAAAGATTCCAATCCATTTCCAATTATTTCTCGAAAACTAAGGGAGATCCCATTTTTATATTTATAGGACTTTTAGAGCACATTGTAAAATATCTTTAAAATAAATGTTTGAGAAAATCAAAAGTGCATCTTTTTCCAAAATTGAGTTTGAACATTTGTTTTTAAAAAATCCAAAAATCTATCATTTTTTAAAATATTTTTTTTTAATCTGCGTCTTATTATGAATAATTACAAAATGTATATATCTTTGTAATCACCAGAATAATGGAAGTTAAAAAAAACGTAGAACTTTTTCAAAGGAAGAATATTTATCAAACACTGCCTGGACTGCTCTGGGCATTATATATAATGCCTAGGCAATCTGTATAATAGAATGTATCACATACTTTGCCTGGACTCTGTTATGCATTATATATTGTAATGCCTAGGGATTATATATGTATTGCCGGATTATATACTTTGCCTGTAACATATAATTATTGAACTGTACCGTTACAGGACCATCTTTCGCAAACTTTTTTCAAGTTTATCATCATAAAACGTACTAAACGTTAGAGGTTTTTATTCTTATTTGTAAACAAAAGTCCTATCTAGCTTCACTGAAATTTTTTTATAGCTAGAAATAAAAAGCATGTTGGTTTCAGTCTAGTATATCAGAAATCGCCATTCCCTCCACTATAGTTTATGGACGGCCCCTAAACTACAATCGACTGAATAATTAATATTATAAACACTTAAAAGACAGCCGGTCAAATTATTATTTTTGATCTAGAAAGCCGGAAAATAGGCGGAAATTTTATTCCGAAGTTTGAGTGGTCGCCCTGAATTTTCCTCAAAAGTCCTATTTCTGAAGTAGATTTCAAGTTTTCTTATAAAAATGCCGGAAGGAGAAAGTTTTGAATGAAAGAATTGAGTGATCGTTGACGGTCTATGTAGATATAAATACAGCTTCAAAAGAAAAATTGTACATACATTCAGCGAACTTTTAACGACCTTTCTTCCCTTTATTTCAATTTTATTCCCGTCCCATTTCACTCTTGTGTGCCCAATAGCCCACTGCTTTATTGCTCAGTTTTCCCATTGCTCCTGCCTTATAACCGGCTTCCTAACTAGCGCAATTTTCTCCTCTTCTCTCCTTTTTCGCTTCAACTCACAAACTGAAAAACTTATAATTGGCGCTATTTATGTGCGGTTTTCATTATCATTCATGGCACTCTGTTTGCTTTAAAATGCTCTCAGCTCACGAAATTGAAGATAGCAACTCAGGAATATCAGATTCTAGAAGTTCTACCAACAACCAAACAACCATTTTATATTAGATATCATTCAAATTTTCGAAATTTTCTCAAGTAAAATCTTAAGTAAAAAGAAGTCGAGAATAAATTTGATCTTAAAAATGTTTATTATTTTCAATTACGGAATTTTCTAAATTTTTTCTCTTCGGAATGTAATTTTTGTAATTTGTAAACGCTTTTAGATTTTTAGTTCTTCGAACCCGGTCAGTAATTTCAAATATTCCAACTCTTTGCAATTAAAAAAAAAATAAAGTCCTTTCTTCCACCCCCCCCCCCTTCTTCGACATAGATTGTAACACAAAGCTTAAACCCCCCAGCATGACATCCCAAAGAAAACTTCCTCCCCTTCTAAATAAAAACTTTTTTTTCGCTTTCATTTTATAAACGCCTAAAATTAAATACAGAACATACAAACGTATGATGAATTATTCTCAATCCAGGCGAACGAATTTCTGATCAAAAAGACGATTTTTTAACAAAACAGTTAAATTTTAGAAAAAAATGACTTTTTAACAAACTTGATGAATTTTCAGACTAAAAATATAAATTTTTCACTTAATAGTTGAATTTCCAAAAAAGGGTCAACAAACAAGCAGTTGTATTTACTCGCAAATAGTGAACTTTCAAGCAAAAAGGATGAATTTACAAATAAATATTCGAATTTTTAAATAAATAGTTGAATTTTTAACTCGCAAAGATGAATTTTCAACAAATTGGTTTAATTCTAAACAAATAATAAACTATTATCAAGAACCGTTGCATTTTGAATAATATAGTTGAATTTTCAAGCCAAAAATACTAATGTTTTAGAATACAGTGGTATTTTCAATAAAAAAGGACGAATCTAACTCTTTGAATGCTTGCAAATTGTAGGAATATTAGGAAATGTGTATGCTTCTAAATTTCTTCATTAAAATTTGTTGTTTTAATTCTCCCCGAAAATTAAAGAGATTTCCAAAAACGCTGGTCCGGATATATGTGTGAAAACGGTTGAAAATAAATTGATAAAATTTGGGAGAATTTTTTCACTACTTATATCTTAACACTGAACAAAGAATTTATGAAAATATTTATTACCTTTTTTATGAGGAAGTTATCGTCATTTATGCTGTTTAAAAAATCGATTTTTATAATACAAATTGTCAAATTTTCTTATTCACATAATTCAAAGTTGATGCAAGAAAAGAAAAGATTAGCAGATTTTAGACGAATCGGTTCACCTATAATATTCATACATCTTATTGAAGGTTAAGGAAATTATGGTCATTTATAATATTTGAAAAATTGTTTTTTTATAGTCCAATATTTTTCATTGGATTATTGAAATATTATGCAACAATAAAATGAACCTTTTAATGGATAAATGGAATTTGTTAATTCATCAGAAAATTCATGAATGCTCTCACCTTTTTCTATATAAAAAAGTTTGTTAAATTTGGTCTCATTTCGTTCGATGAAATTCATCCATACGCATGTCCTGAAGAACCAGCTTAACAATTTCCAATAAATCGATGTTCCCCTCTCCACCTTGAATTTTTTCTATCCTTTTATCTCTGTCTGTCTGGTGGAACATAAATTCAGGATCCTTTTTCATTCGTATCACCCACACCCTCTATATGTATATGCCAACACGTGACGGACACTCACGGGGTTCCTGGGATCTCTTCGACCCACAATGGGATTAATGCAAAGTAACGCGAATGTCTACTTACGCATAGTGGATCGTATCAGAGGTGGATTTTGAGGTTCTTGCAAAAAAAAAGACAGAATCTACTTCACCTGTATGAATATGATAGGGGAATTACGTGAATTGCGTAATTCATCGTTGCTACGCGTTGGGAAAACCTGACATTGAGAGCAAAGTCGGGGCTTTATTTTAGAGTATGATCTATACGGAAATTTCATAAATTTGTGCAATTGTCTGACTGTTCTTTGTCTAGAGTGCCCAGAATTTATTAAATTTTTCAAAATATTCTAAATTTTCCTATATTTCTATACAGGCCTGATATTGTCAAAAAATAAATGGGTGGTTCCTGAGTTAATGAACGCGTGGGGAGGAGGTCTTTTAGAAATATCATATATATACACATACATATATGTTACGTCTTCAAATTAATTTGGTTTGTTTACTTTGATGTCATGTTTGACAAGAGTCACAAGACATAAAAATGAAGGCACCGAATTAATTAGTAGACCTAATATTAGGGAGGGTCAAAAAAACAAATTTTTTTAAATCGCAAGTGGAACTATGTGGAAAAGTAGTATATTAGGACCCTAAAAATTATAATTAATTTGGATTCGATCGATGAACGCATTGGTTACGGACGTTAACAAAATATGTTTCACAACATTCTTATTTTCGTAATTCTAATATTTTCGTGTATGTCAATGTTTTTACATTTCTGTAGGCCTTATACGAGTCCTCAATTTTCTACAGGTTTTTATTTACAGCCCCATCAGAGATTATTAATGTTTAGTAGATGCCTGTTTTTAAAAAATAATGTTGAAACCTACAGAAATGTAAAGAGAATCTTTTTAGGTATCTAGAACTTGTCTACTTGTAAGAAACGCTAGAAAAAAAATTAATTAGGTAAGGAAATCAGAAGAAATAAACATAGTAAATTTGGTTGAAACTGACTTTTTGATTTTTTTATATGATTCTTGGAAAACATGCTGCTGCCTCTTCGTTTTCAATTTTATGAACTTATCTTTTTTTTATAGCATTTTTGTCATTAAAACACCTTCAGATGCTAAACATAATATTTAAAGTAATTTGAAAAACAATTGTTTAAAGAAAATCGAAAACGCAATTTTTTGATAATTAAATATATTTACACTTATGATTTCCTACACTAATCAAATTTTTTCTAGCATACTTTCACCAGTAGAAGCGTTCTACATACCTGAAAAAAATCTCTTTACAATTTCTGTAGGTTTTAAAATTATTTTTGAAAACAGGCAATAAAAATAAGATCGATGAAATAAACGAAAAAGACTTTCATGCAAAACTGCAAACTACCCTTAAGAAAAAATATTATAGGTAAATCAATATAGGCCCATACTGATTGTCCTATAATAAAATAAGAGCTATGTAGAAATAATGTAAAATCTCTTGAAAATAAAATTATTTTAGCTTATTTTCTAAGGTTCTCTATAAATCACTTGAAAGTTGTAAAATCCCAAAAAATCTTTGAAATACTTGGAGATCCTATCAAATCCCTTGAAGCTTACGAAATTCTTTAAAATTTCTTCAAATCATTGGAAACTCTACACAATTCTTTTACATCCCTGAAAACTTTTGAAACCAGATGCAATTCTTGCGAATCTTTTGAAATAACTTCAAATCTTTCAAAGCTTTTGAAAGTTTTTTTATTTCTTCACATCCCTTAAAGTGGTTCAAATTCCTGAAAATCTTTTTAAATAAAATTTATTTTATTCCATAAGTTACAATCACTTAAAATCCATTGAAATCTTCGAAAATTCTAATAATCCATTTAAATATTTAGAAATCATTTTAAATCCCTTTAATATAAATTAAAATTATTTTATTTATTAAATTTCTCTAAAAAATCTCGTTTAAATCCCTTAAAATCTTTTAAATCCTTAGAGGTTCAATAAAATTCTTTAAATCTGGTGAAATTTCTTGAAATACCTCAGAAGCCCTTGAAATCCCTGGAATCGCTAGAATGCCCTTGAAATTCCACTTCATTTATTTTCAAAAGTTCTCTAGAAATACATTAAAATCAAACTCAAAATATTTGGAAATCTGTTTGAATCCTGTAAGTCCTTTGCAATAAGTGAAGGTCTCGTAAAATCCTTTGAAATATTTTGAAATTCTTCAAAATTCTTCGAAATTCCTTGACATTTTTTTAAATCTCTTGACATTCTTTTTTATCGTTTGAAATTACTTAAAATCCTTAAAAATGTTGTAAGTTCTTTCATATCTCTATAAAAATGGTGGAAGTCTGTAAAAATTGCTTGAAATGAAGTTTATTTTGTTCCCTCAAGTGCTCTAGAAATTAGTTAAAATACCTCAAAATCCAATAAAATCATTGGATATCGTAATTATTATTATATTATCATCCCTCGGCCGTCCTTGTGGGTCATTTGTGTTCACTCCTCCTCCATCAATAGTTTTCGATAAAAAAATAATTTGAAAATTTTAAGTTATTATTCCGATCCTCTATTTTATCATTCGATTGTTTTTGAGTATTCAAAAATTTTTATTTTGACTTATCACGCCTCTTTCGATCCAATAAAATTCGACCTCGAAAAATGGACTGGGTCACGAACTACCCGCAAGGACGGCAGAGGGTTATTATTATGATATTATTATGATATTCTTTGAAATTTTTTAATTTTTTTTAAATTCTTTGGAATCTTCCAAAATAGCTTGAAAGCTTTAAAATCGTTTGACATTTTGTCAGTTTCTTCATAGCCCTTGAAATTATTGAAGTCCGATAAAATCCCTTGAAATAAAATCAAATTTATTTCAATAAGTTCTTTAGAAATTTGGTGAAATCGCTTAAAATCCATTGAAATCTTTGGAATCCCTTTAATGAAAATAGAAATAAATAAATTCATTAAATTTCTCTAGATAACCCGCACAAATACCTAGAAATGTTTGACATTATTGGAGATTCAGAAAATTCATTCAAATCTTGTGAAATTCTTTGAAATCACTCGAAATCTTTGGAACTTCTGCAAAATTCTTTGTCATTTCTAGAAATTTTCGAAAACTCTTGATATTGTTTGGTTTTTTTTTAAATAACGTAAAATCTTTGAAGTTAATAAATAATGAATTATTAAATAATCAAAATTATTGTATTCCATTATTTGCTCTATAAATTCATTGAAATTCCTTAGAATCCATTGAAATATTTTGAAACTGTAATAATCTATTGAAATCAGTGGAAATCATTAATAATCTTTTGATTGTGAATTAAATTAATCTTATTCGTTAAAATTCCCTTTAAAAAAACGTTCATATCCCTCAAAATATTTGCAATCCTTGGAGATTCGATGAAATTCTGTAAAATTTCTTGGAGTAACTTAGAATTTCTTGAAATGTTTGGAATCGCTAGGAATCACTTGCAATTTTATTTCATTTATTTTCACAAACTCTTTAGAATTTTCTTAGAATGGAGCCTAAAATCGTTGTAAATCTTTTAAAATCCCATAAATCCTTTGAATTAAGAGGAGGTCATAAATACCTTTGAAATCTTTGGAAATCCTACAAAATTCTCTGATATTCCTCGGAATTTTAAAAATCTCTTGAAATTCTTTGTACTTATATAAAAGGACTTAAAACTTTTTAAATTATTTGAAGTTTTGTAAAGTTTCTTGATATCTATTGAAATTGTTGAAATGTGCAGAAATCCCTTGATATAAAATTTATTTTATTCCTAAAGTTCTCTAGAAATTCCTTGAATATAAATTAAAATAAACGTATTTATCAAAGTTCTCTAAAAAAATATTAGAAATCCTACGTCAGGTAAATCACTTTAGAATCGCGCGAAAGAGATAAAAAATTCAATCTAAGAAAATCATTATAGGCCTACACTGAATTTCCCATAATATTTTTTCCTAAGAGTCTAACGAATTTTTATTTTAAAATTTCTCCATCCGGCTCGAAGGACCAATTTTTCGAATTTCGCAGGAAAAATTGTTAGATGATAATTCAAGTTATAAAAAACTTACCCAAATCGACAGAATGGGAAAAAATTGAGAAATGATTAAAATATCATGATTTCGGTTAGTTTAAAACAAGTTTTTCAAGCGATTTCTCGTTTATTGCTTTTTTAAGAACAATTTTGGGTTTCCGTTCAGATGGATCGATTTCAGCCATTCCCGAAAATAATTCTTGATTTTGAATATACGCTCACCCAGTAGATGACAAGGAATTATCGGCTGAATGTTTACTGGAGCTATTTCAAGGCACAGAATGGACTAACATAAGCAAACTTCTTGAGACCAGAGACCGCCTTCCCTTCGCTTCGTGGATTATGCCAAGTGCACGAACGCAGTTAAAGCAGGCAGCTTTTGCACCGTTGCTACTGCTGTTACCATACGGCAAGCTGGATTAATTTAATGCGAGTCTACACCAGGTGCGCCGTCGGGCCGGACCATGCGGAATTCGTACGATCATCACGTGTACGGGCCGCACGCGCTGGAAATTGTCGAGAAATCAAAATCAAATGTGCTTTCATACAAACCATAAAGGTGAATAATGTGTGTACTGTTAAGCAAATAATTATGTGTTTATTGCACAATATCTTCTTTCCATTATTAACATATTATTATATTAAGTCACGTTAAAAGAGAGGAAGAGTGTTATGTGAGTTAATTATGATCACCAGAGAACATAATACTGTTATGAACAGATGAACTCATTACAAAAATTACTAGAGGTAACTGGTATATACTGGATGATTCGAATGTTCTCATAATAAGAATTAAAATAATGAACTCTAATAATTTTTTTTTTTAATAACATAATCATATTACTTCTCGTCAAAAATGATTCAGGTTCAGCAATCTTATTCCTGCTATAAAAAATACGCATTATCCAGTATGTACTCGTATCCACTGCTTACCATCCTTCCCTACTATTCAAATTCCTCTAAATGTCAGAAAGCGGGTGAATATATCGCATATGTGGAATCAAGGAGGCTTCTGATAATTTAAATATTATTCGTATAATTATTTTTAACTGGAACCCCTAAAATGCATTAATGAAAATTTCTGCCTCAATATGTTGGAGCCATCGCCATCAGTTGGGCACGCAAATTTATGTCGTAATCGCAGATAACTATCTGACCCAGCTATAATCGTTTCTCTACGGGAATATAGTAGAAATTTCGCAAATCGAATTAAATGGAGGTGCATACTGCATACTACATATGTGTGCGTTTGCGATAGCGTTTATCTCCTCGTCGTTCATTCGTACACAAGGACGTGCTGGTACATCCGGACGGAAGGATGTAAAGTCACGTGTACACACCGACGAAAGCGTCGTGACTAGTGTCACGTGTCCTAGTTCAATTAGTAAAGGATTTATGACAGGGAGCCAGTTGAGAATCACTGGCAACGCATATCAAGTCTCTGGCTAATCATCTTTCCTAGAATCACCCTTCTGTACTTTACGGTAAAAGTTTCAACTCAAATTCATTGCACAGATCTATTTCAAAAATTTCACTAAAATTGGTAGCAATTACTGCTATATTACTTATACCCTCTCTCATATTTCCTTCCCGTCCCTTAACACCTTTATACGGATACCCTCATGGCTCTACACACTTCTTCTCATCTTGACCTTCACTCCATCTCCTGCTCACTTTACCACACACTCACATACCACTCACTCCTTTTCTTCCCTCTGATAGGCTCCCATCCTCTCAGCCCTAGGCCTCTCTCCCCCTCTCACATATCCAACCTCTGTCTAGTGTCACCTTTAATATATATCACTCATTATAGAATGGACCTCTCCCCCTTCGCCAGTTGCCCCTTCACCTTCACAACTCTATCACTCTCTTCTCTGCTTATCTACTATCTGCCTATCGCCTCCTGTCCTCTCCCTCTCTCCTCATCTCATACCCTACTTCCCTATATACCACTTATACCTCTTCCATTACATTTTGAGCACACTCCAATTAATTCATCTCTAAGCTCTTCTACTACTCTTATCCCTCCCTTACCCCATCTCCCTACCAAAATACCCACCTACCATTGATATAATTTCTTATCACTTGTCCTCATCTTCCCAGTACCTCGAGGGTCCCTTCCTCCCATCCTAACGCTTCCTCTCCCTATTATACCTCATTCTGACTATTACATTCGTTTTCCTCCTCCCAATAGACTCCTACCCTCTCAGCCCTAGATCCCTCTCCTCCTCTCACCTATCCAACCTCTAGCTTGTATCAAATTTAGTATATACTACTCGTCCTAGCAAGCATCACCCCTGCCTTTATATGACTGCCTCCCCCTCCCTCTTTACCCATATACCACTTATACATTCTTTCATCACGCTGTCTCCCCTCTGTATTACCTCTACATTCCTATCCTGACATCCCTAAATTCTTCTACTACTTTCATCCCTCCCTAATTCTCATTCTCATACCCTTGCAACCATATGCCCTTATCCTCTCACTCATTCATCATCTCTATAGGAATACAATTAATTTATGAACCTCACACTGAAACACATACAAATAACCTCTTCCACCTTATAGATAATAATACTCTGCCAGACACCCACCTCCCCGTTGAACGTATCACGTATTTTGTGAACGACCCCTTATTCCCTTCATCAACCCCATGCCTATCGCCTCCTGTCCTCCCTCCCACACTCCATCTTCCACCGTACCGTACCACTGATACTCTCTTCCATCACACTTTATTATCCTCCTAGTGCCATTAAGTCCCATTGTTTCATCCCTAAGCATTTCTTCTTACTCTTACCCCTCTCTCAACCATCCTCAAATACCCATATACCACTTTTCTCCGATCTCCTTCCCTACATGCTCATATAGCACATACACATGCATACACACATCCTCTTCTATCACATTTTTTCATCCTCCTAGTATCTCTAAAATCCTATTCTTTCATGCATCAGCCCTTCTACTACTCATATACTCTCTCCTCATCACTTTATAACCCGTCTCTTTCTATAATTTCATAATATCCCCCTCCCACTCACCCTAATCACATATATATATATATATATATATCCCACTAATAACCTACCCTAACAATTCTCCCCTGACCACAAATTCTCCAGGCTCCTACCCTCTCAGCCCTACACCGCTCTTCTCCTCACGCCACTAATTCCTTAACGTCTTACCTCCTCTCTCACATAAGCCCTATCTCATCTTCCTTTGGGTTCTCTTTCGACCCTTCAACTCATCACCCTCCCCCTACGCCATTCATCCCTCTTTTTTCTTCACAATAATAATACCATTAGTACCATATATCGATCTCAACCCTTCATCCTGAAGTCTGTATAGCAAACTCTCTCGCGACCATTTCTTTAAAAGAAATTACTCATAAGCTAATAATTTGAATACATTTTCCGTACGAGACGAAAGTTCTTTTTTCTGTTCTTTACATCTATATGGCATGGAAAATTTACTATAATTACTTGTTCATGAGTGAGTATGTTCAAGATAATTGGTCACGTGGCAGTCTGATACAGTACTTGAGAAATCCTTCAAACTTTGGTCCAAGTTGTAAAGCTCGGAGCTCTTTCAGAAAGTTTCTCGTGAATTAATTCAGGCTTCATACAACTTATTCATATATTGATATATCAAGTATTATTAAAAACTGTTTTCTCAATAATTAATCTAAAAGCAGTACATAAAAATAATAAAAATCACTGTTTATAAAGGTATCAGAAATCCTAATTTTAAATTGGGAGCCGCTTAAATAACACGTAACGCTTTTCGTATTTTTTGAACGGCCCCTTTGGCCAATCGACGTTGTTGAAACCTATTCAGAAAATCTGATCGTCACTCTGGGATTGAAATCGCTTGAATTCAACTTTCAAGCAGAATAAACTCCGATTCATGGTTTACAAACTCAAATGAAAAGTGCTCGATTGGCGATTAAAATAAAAAATTTACAAACAATTTCCATGCAAGCCTTCTTATCGGGAGTTTTCAAAATCCATGGTCTGAAATTTAGTCCTAGTTACCATGGTCTCGAAACTCGAAGTGTATAAGACTCTCCCGGCGCCAATCCTGTAAATATTTAGACGAGGACGGGCGCATGTAAACGTTCAACCATTTCTACTCGCTAATAGAGAAACGAGCCCGTCTCCGAAGGAAGTAGTAAGGCTGCTTGCGGTCGCGGGAAGATTCGGAAGCTTAAACCCATCGAGGGTGGGTCTCGGTTGGGAATAGCGGATTGCGTTATAATTTACCTGAAAACGGCTGATTAAATTCTCGGATGAACTTTGGCATCGATGCAACGCAGATCGATACTCCCTGGGTTCCAGGGGAGGTTCTAGAAGCGGATGTAGTGGGTATCTGCACTAGGAGGGTACATACAGCGAGACTTTAATGGCGCTTAACTGGTCGCGCAAATAAATGAGAGCTGTCTGAGTAATTGCCACGTACCGAGAGATTGTGGGCCAAATCGAACTTGCCTGAACTTATCGGTAAATAATCGATTTTGCTGCCCCAGAATCGCATTAGGAAAACTCCGTCTTCTTATCGCAGAATTCGCGGGTAAGATTTCTGATCATGGCTTGATTGTAGTAGAATTTGAACTCTTCATCAGTATTGCAGACTTCCCAGCCCTTTCCCTATTCCCCTCTCTTCGCCTTTTTTAATTCCAAACTGAATTTTGGTAAAACATCATATTGTTTGGTTACGAGTCAAATTTTTTAAATTATTTTAAATTCACAATTCACATTTTTGGTTCATAATTCACATCTTTTGGTTAAAGATACTACTATTGTGTTAAGAATTTCACTATTTTGACAAAAAGTAATATTTTTTGCTCGAATATTCAACTAGCTGATTGAAAATCTAAATATTTTGTTGAAAATTCATCTCTTTTGGTTAGAAATGCAACTTTTTGAATGAAAATTAATTTGTTTTGGTTAAAAAATCAACTATTTTGTTGAAATTTTGTTTCTTCCAGTAAAATCCAACAGTTTTTGATCTGAAATAAAAAAAATTTTTGTTTGAAATATCAGCTATAATATTTTTCGTTGAAAATGCATCTTTTTTGGTGGAAAATTGAACTATTTGGTTGAAAGTTAAACCAGTTTGTTAAAAAATCCTTCTTTTGTTAAAGATTCGTAATTTTTTGAAAAGATTCATCTTTTTTTGGTTGGAAGTTAATTCTTTTAATTTGAAAAGTCTATTATTACATAGTTGGTTCGCAACTCATCTGTTTTGGTCTAAAATACTACTTTTTTGTTGAAAATTCCACCTATTTGTCAAAAAGTAATCTTTTTTGCTCGAAAATTCAACTACTTGGTTGAAAATTTGTCATCTATAGTTGAAAATTCGTCTATTTTGTTGAGAAATCGTTTTTTTTTTTGTAGAAAATAATTCTTTTTGTGTGAAAATAAATCTTCTTGTTTGAAAATTCATATTTTTTGTTGAAAATAAAACTACTTGGTTGAAAGTTAAAAATCAACTATTTTGTTATAAATTTGTCTTTTCTGGTAAAATTCAATAGTTTTTAATTTAAAATGAAAAAGTTTTTTAGTTGAAGTATTAGTTAATACATTTTTCGTTAAAAATTCATCTTCTTTGGTCGAAAATTAAACTAATTGTTTGAAGGTTAAACCACATTTTGAAGAAATCCTTCTTTTGTTTAAAATTATAATTTTATTGTAAAATTAATCTCTTTGGTTGAAAATTGTTTTCTTTTCCGTTAAAAAGTACTGTTTCCAATTAAATATGACTCTACTCCATTTTTTGGTGAATATTGATCTTTTTTCATTAAAAATTGAACTACTTGGTTCAAAATTCTCTTATCTTGCTTGAAATTAGTCTTTCCCATAAAAAATTAATCTTCTTGGTTCAAAATTAATCTTTTTAACTAAAGATTTAACTAGTCCAGTCAAATATTCCTAATTCTATAGTTAAGAATTCATCTCTTTTGTAGAAAATTCAATAATTGGGTAGATATTTAACTTGTTTGTTGAAAATCAATCTTTGATTTTTGATTCTTCAAACATTTCGTAGAATAATCGTCTTTTTGGAATAAAAATTCTTCAATTTGGTTGATTTTTTTTTCTTGACTAAAAAATCTTTTTTGGTTAAAAAATTCATCTTTGTAGGTTGAAAATGCAACTATTTGGTTCAAATTTCCACTTTTTTGTTAGAAATCCTTCCAGCTTGAAAGTTTAACTATTTGGTTTAAAATGTAACTGCTTTCTTGAAAATTAATGTTATTGATTGTAAATTCAACTATTTATTTGAAAGTTTATCCTTCTTGTCTGAAAATTCATCTTGCCGGGTTTGAAATTTAAATGTGGTACCTACATTAAAGACTTTATTCCTCTATTGTTCACCTACTTTCATAAAAAATCATCATATTTGCCCTGTTGTGAGAATATTTTAAACAGAGTATTTTTTTTATATATAATGCTAGGTGTAGAGTCTATCTCAAAATGAAAAAATCTTCAATCTAATTTATGAAATCGACAAAAAAGGTGCATTGGTAATTGTAACGAATTTTAGAAAAGCATATTCAACAAAAAAATAGTTCAGGACAAAATTGTTTCTTACATTTTTGAGCTTTATTGTACATCTCGAACATTCTGATGTGAATTCGGATGAATTTCAGGAAGTATCAGTCAAAAGCAGTATATTAAAAAAATCAGTCAATTCGTGACAATTTCCGTAATTTCATTTCAAAAGGGAAATACTTCATCCCGGGCGACAGCTCAGTTTAAACTGTGCGCTGCGCTACTCCCAACACGAATTTTCCCGCGTGAAAAAAAAAAAAAAACGAGAATGACCGAGTTTGCCCGTACAAGTCTGACTGCGGTTTGCGTCAATTTCAGCGCGAGGTATAACGCAGGTCAAGCCACGTGCAGATGCGTTACGTCCGACCGGATTGGGGGTGGGATTACATAGCGAAAGGTGGAAGAGTGCGAGAGGGTGGGGATGAGAGAGAGGGAGAGAGAGAGAAATTACGTGACAGCAAGCCCGTATACGTTCACAAATGAAACTCCTACATTCTCGTACATGTGAGCGCATACAGACGAAAGCGTGGATTAAACGCATACGAGGGCAGAAACCATGATTTGCCGGAGACTTCTGGGATTCGCACTGATTGCCCGACCGACGCTACCAACCGCTCTGGGCACTGCGAGATAAATTGCAAAACTCCCCCCACCCCCTTGACTATTTCTCTTTCCAACTCAATGTGTCCTCCTTTTTGCAGTACTCCTACTTCAATTTGAATACTTTTTATATTTATTTTAGTATACTTCACCTATATTTTATACGTACGAAGGAATTCAGCCTTAAGAATCATACTTTCCAAAGGAAAGACATTGTGTAGCAATACCTGTTATTGTAATATTTATAATTAATTAATTAAAATTTACAATACATTAAGTCATGTTGATTTATACAAATTATTGGAAAAAGTGTTAATAAAATCGAATATTACTCGCATAATTTTTGAAAATATTTGTTTGAGAAAGGAGAGAGAGAAAAATCTAAATCGATTTTTGGACTATACGTTCATGTCATCAGATCTCTTTTCGATCAAGACACAATTTATTGTAAATAATATATCGATAGCAACAAATTTCTTTTTTTCTGCAAATTTGCTGGTAGTTGTTATTGTCCGTTGTTAGGAAGTTATATTGATCGTTGCTTGGGGTGATTATTGCTCATTGCTAGGGACTTGTATTGATAGGTGCTCAGAGTTGTTACTGTCAGCTGCTAGAACATTTTGTATTCATCGTTACTAAGGCTTGTTATTATCCGATGCTAGCGAGTTGTATTCATCGTTAATAAAGTTTGTTATTGGCCGTTGCTAGAGAGTTGTATTAATCGTTACTAAGGGCGGTTACTGATCATTGTTAGAGAGTTGTATTAATCGTTGCTATGGGCGGTATTGTCAGTTGCTAGGTTATGTTACTAGTCGTTGCTAAGGTTTGTTGTTGACCATTGCTAATGTTTGTTACTGTCTGTTGCTAAGGAACAGTATTTAGCATTGTTAAGATTTCTAAGGGTTGTTGCTGACCGTAGCTGAGATTAATTACTGACTAGGGCATGTTATTAGGCGTTGTTAAGGGTTACTTTTGACCGTTGAAAAAGGGTGTTATTTTCGTTACTAGAGTATTTGTATTGATCTTTGCTAATGGTTTTTATTAGCTGTTGCTAGGAAGTTGTAATGATCGTTGCTAAGGGTGGTATTTTTGGTTTCTGGGGGATGTTATTAGTCGTTGCTATGTTTTTTTTTTTAATTGAACGTCGCTAATGTTTGTTACTCGCCATTGCTAGAGGATGTTATTGAGCATTGCTACGGGATGATGTTGACCGTTGCTGAAGGTTCTTATTGTTTGTTACTAGATAGTTGTATTGGTCGTTTCTAAGGATTTTTATTGACCGTAGCTGAGATTCCATACTGAGCGATACTAAAGTACGTTATTCAGCGTATTGAACGCTAAGGGCTTCTTTAGACCGCTGCTAGAATGTTGTATTGATTGTTGCTAAGGGTTGCTTTTCACTGTTGCTAAGGTTTGTTACTGACCGTCGCTAGATCATATTATTATTAAGCGTTCCTAAAGGTTGACGTCGACACTTTTTAAAGGTTATTTAAGGGCTGTTATTGCCCTTCGCTAAGAAGTTATATTGATCGTTGCTAAGGTTTTCACTGTCTATTGCTAGGGATTTGTATTGATCGTTGCTAAGATTTGATATCGACTATTGCTAGAGAATGTTATTGAGTGTCGCTAAAGGTTAATGTTGACCGTTGCTAAGAGTTGTTAGTGATTCTTTTGAAGAGTTGTGCCTTACCGTTGCCAAGGGATGTTATTGTACGTTGCTAAAGGTTGATGTTACCCGTTGCTAGAGAGTTGTATGGATCGTTGCTAAGGGTTGTTTTTTACCGTTGCTACGATATGTTACTGACCGTGTATAGAGTATTGATACCACATCCATTTTTAATCAATTAAATCCTTTCATTATAAGAACTGAATCCACTAATATTTCCCTTTTCATGAAATCCTGTTTTGGAGCGAAACCCATCAAGAAATTTCTACACAAGAAAGCTTTGAGATACTTTAGGAGAAACTTAATAAAACCTCTCAGGTACCAATCTTCATGCAATCCATTAAAATTTATGAGCGAAAACTAAATACTTTAACTTTTTTACAAATATTTTTTGTTCATGAAAATCACATGGTCATATAGAGTCCTAAAAAAGAGAAAATTTACCAAATCTTATCATTACCTTATTTTTATTTGTCCAGGAGATTAAGATATTTGTTTTAATCTGATGACTTAAATATTTTGAATTTATAGTAACACGTCACATTCAGTTATGGGAAAAACCCGCATCTGACCATAGTCGGTACGTACCACTTGCGCCTGCGAGATTATGCTTAATTCAGAAATGCGACGCTGTTGTGTCAGACTCTGGCCTCTCTCTACCATCCGCGCTCGGAATAATTCACTCAAACTAAATTAAAAAGCAAAAAAAAAGGCGAATATGATACTATTTTTTTCTTTACTAGGTGCGTGGAATAAGGCAGTATGAGTTTGTAAAATTACAAAATGTAATTCTATTTCAGAGTAGATTCATAATTTTTCTGCAAGTTTAGGAGATGTTGACGTTTGATACCGGAAACCTATATTTTTGATAAAAGATCATTAGATTTTGAAATGATAACATTTTTGTGGACAATTTCCGGTTATGCTCCCGTTTTTCACCAATAATCTGAAAACATTTCAAAGAAGATTTACAGTTTTCGAACACTTTTAGGTTATTTAATATTTTTTACGGCAAATCGGTGATTTTGAATAAAAAAACAATAGCTATCAAAGAAGACTTACCATTTTAAAGAAACCTGTTAGCGATTTAAATCGAAAATTCGTATTCTTGATACAAAATCATTACATAAAAAAATATTTACAACTTTTAAACTACAATACGTAATATTTGTATTTCTTAACTGAAATTGGGTTTTCAAACAAAAATTAGTAGAATTCAAAAATAAAAGTTAAAATTTTGAACTATTTTAATTCAAGGTAACGGTATCAATTTTCATCAATTATACAAAATATTGTCCTTGCCTTTCTTTTTTATTATTTTAGATAATGGATACTATAAAATATACATTTTTTAAATTAATATCAATTTTATATTTTGGTTTATTTATTTATATTTTGGTTGATATTTTTTATTTATTTTTAATATATTAGTTTATTGGCTTATTAGCTTATTTATTCAAGTTTATTATTTAGTTTTAGCAGCTTCAAAAAGCCGAAAAGTTCTGTAACACGAAAGACCTAGGGATTTTTTTGTCGCAAAATGGTAATATATCGTAATATGAACCAAATGATATAATATTAAATTTTGTTTTAGAACTACTTACCAACGAAACTCAGGAGAACCAAACAGGCCAAGAGTAGAGTACAAGTAAAAATTTTCATTTTTTCTGGACGGAGGAAACAGATTTTTGTAGAATTTCTTGAATACTAACTAATAAGTTCGAGAAAACGTTGCACTAAAATATATACTAGCCTTTATTTCAATCAAACTACCGAAATTATAACGCAGTTAAGAAAATATTGCGTCAAGAAGAACAATTATTATTCTGAGATATCTGTGTTACCTAAAATGTATTTACTAAACTAGTACGAATTATGATTTTAAGTTAATTCTGGTCATACCGCATGCATTAAAAATATCAGTGTCAAAATGGTGACATTAGATAACTTTGAGGGCACGAATTTTCATGTACTTCCACTCAGGCTTATAAGTGAAACACAAGTATATCCCTTAGGCGTCATTGAAATATTTTCGGGTGATAAAAATCTCATGCTCATGAAGATTCTTAAATAAATGCAATTTTACCCAATCTTAGCACAACTCGGTTTTTATTTGTCTCGCACATTTATGATAGTTGTTAAGATCTAATAACTAATAATATTTCTCAAATTTACTGTTACACTTTACACTGCGTTACGGGCAATAGTCGCATCTGACCATAGTCGGCATGTTCAGTGGTGCGACGTTATTGTGGTCAGACGGCCTCTCTCCACCATCCGCGCTCGGGGTACTCCATTAAGTTAGAACAAGCGCGCTGATCATTCATTACTCATGCCATTTTTATTAAACCAATTTTACTGCAGTGTACATAGGCTTATGACTGATTTCACGAATTTGAATGCAGTTTACATAGGATTATGGCTGACCAGGTGGTGGTGGTCTTCTGATTACAGGCGAATCTGGTCTTACGGGCATACCCACGCCCATGTGGCACATAACGCAAAATATTATCATTGTGAGCTACAAAACTACTTAATTCTGTTGGTCGTTGAGGAGGTGGATTAATAAGTTGTACTGGATTAAATGGAGGTGGATTTTCAAGTGTTACTTGGTCTTGCGTTTTGAATTTGTTTGTATTACGAGGTCTTGCGTTTGGCGGTCTATTATTGTTGTTATTGTTTTGATTCCCAATTCCAAACTGTCCACATAATTCTGTAAAAAGGAAATAAATAAAATTAATTGGAATTGTTAACAAATAATTCTTATGGTAAATAGATATATGTAAATTATGGTGGTCCAACATTTATTTTTTATTTTTTATGCATGTCGCCCCCCAATTAGTTTAAATCCATAAAAAAATTAATGCGTTTCTTTTATTGAAAAAAATGACATGTTGAGGTTCCGCATGTCCCATGAAGCTTCACAGATATTTCCTATAAGAAAAAATCTGCGCCTAGGGCGCCCGACTGTTGGTTCTCGCGCTCGATAATGTACTTACCTCGCGCTGCGGGCTCAGTCTTTGTATTTCCCTCACATTTGTGCACAGGCCTTTTAAAATCAATGGTCAAAGCATTGACAACTGTAATTTGGTGATTTTGAATTCTCTTTTGTTAAAGCTCCTTCGGCTTTAACGATCACATTCTCATCACGTATCTCGTGCATCGCACTCGAATTCGTCCATAATGCGAATTTCTCTATATACTGTTCAAGACTATTATGTCAGATGCATATTACATTTATTTCTATATCTCTGCCTGGGATTGCTTATTCAGATATTGAAAAATAAAGTAAAAATTTCATTTTTCATGATGACTTCATTATTTGCTCCCTATTTTGTACTAATTTTAATTCTCAGCTACCCTGAAGAATGTATCATTTCAATAAATTTACATTATAAAAATTCATAATATGCATTGGTATTGAAACACAAGTATTGTCATTGTCTTGCTTCAATAAATAAAAAAGTGCACATCCGAAAATGCAAAACATTTTGTTAAGTAAAATGTTATTGCAGATTGTGTCCTTTTTGCAAAAAGTTAATTTTTTCATTCGTAGCATATTTTTATAACAAGAGTTTATAACGAATTTGTAGATATTTTTTGGTTGAAAAAATTTTGTCTTCATTTTTTTCGTCTCTTGTGTTGTTTTTCCAAAAATTTCATTCTTGAATTTTTAATCCTATTTTTTACGATAAAAAGAAAATCTATTTATCCTATATAAAAATTATTAATAAGAAATTTCAAATAATACCTAGCAATTTTTTTAGATTTTTAGGACAAATTAGGACCCAGTGTGACTATTATGCGATTCTACTGAAGTGTGACTAATTAGGGTTAATGTCATTTTTCACGATTAAAACAAAAACTCTGCGTCCTATCAAAAAATTATTGATTTTTTCTCAGCTTGTGTCCTTTGTCCAAAAAGTTAATTTTTTTAATTTTTCATGTTGTTTTTTAAGAATAAAGCAAAAACTACGTGTCCTATGAAAAAGTGGCTCATAACAAATTTGTAGATATTTTTTGAGTGCACAATTTTTGTTGATTCATTTTTTTCGTATCTAACATAGTTTGACCCGTTAAATGGAATTTTTTATTTTTCATTATTTTATATCAAAATTTGAATTTTGAATTTTTCAGGAAAATTCAAAAAATTGTTGCGATGAACTTTTAGGGTGTTCAAAATTCAACGTTTTTCTTTTAATGACATTCTTTCATATCGTGCATCGTTTGGCTTACAATTTTCATTTTCGTTTGTTTTTTGAAATTTCGTAAATGCTATACCTCAGGTAATTTTTTTTATCTAAAAAATTCATGGGAATAAATTAATTATCTTTCTGTATATTACTTATAACTGTACATAGAATTTTCAAATCTTAAAAAAAGTGGTCTCAAGAACATTGAAAATGCGCAGTCTTTGAATTTTTATTCAAAATGGCTGTCTAACAAACTTGACCTTCATTTCAGTACTCATGAAGAGTATACCAAAGCCCAATCCAATATGTCAATTCTTTCGAAAGTTATCGTGCTAAAAGACTACAAATCTACAGACACACATGGGTACACCTCAAGTGTACCCACCTCAAAAATGAAAGTTGTCCGATCGGGCTAAAAATTGGCCCAATTGTAGTCCTGTTAGATATTACTCCTCACACAAAAAATTAATTAATTTCGATAATTATTTATCAAAGTGGAGGGGGTACAATCTTTGGGTTTTTTAAGCAAAGCATTACTTTCAAACATTTGTAACTTTTTTTTCACAAAGTTTTTGGTGGTCGTAACGATTTGCAGAAAAAGTCAAAATTTGGCTCTAATTTTTGAAAATTAAAAATAAATTTGACTTTTGAAAAAACAAATTTTTGAAAAAAGACACTTTTTTTCTTCAAAATAGTTTTAAAAGAAAGCTGTGATTTTTTCATATAAGACCCCTAATTTTCAGAGTGGCAAATTAATTTGTCTTTGAGTAATAGAACGATACGTAAACAAGATGCCATG
>JAABKJ010005953.1:0-22457 GCA_011634705.1 Andricus grossulariae | reverse complement strand
ACACAGGGTCTTTTATGTCACTGTGCGCACTTTCACTGCGCACCGCTCAAAGGTTAACTGACGAACTGCAGCGCCACACTGACCCTATTACCATCTAGATTTTCTAGAAGGGGGAACCGAACTTCCATATTTTTCCAAAGACGAGACATTCCAGTTTGAAAAATCGTTTGTGCCTTAAAAGCCCCTGTGTGTAAATGGAGGGTTAAATAGAAGATATAATATTGTCGACTCAAAATTTCGAATTTCGCTATATTTTTTTTGACTAATCTCTGTGAAATATTGTATTCAAGGGATATTGTGGGCACTGATTACTAACTTGATGTCAAAACAACAAATTCAAATGGGTAGATGCAATATTGACGAATAAAAATCTGTCAAATTGACAAAGCATATCTACGTAAAAATTATATTAACACTCGTAAAAGTCAAAGTTATATTTGAAGTTAATTTTGCAATGAAACATCGTATAATGAACCTAAAATTATCTAACGGTTAACACATGCCTTCAGAGATACATTTTACAGCTCTTTCTGTGAGACCATTGACAAGTGCTAGGAACGTTTAATTTCGTTTCTCCCATTTTTATAATTTTCATTTTCTAACCATATTAATGAATCCACTTTTGAAAATTCTTCTTTCATCTGAAGCTATACAAAGAATTATAAATTTAAAACACTTTTTCAGTTACTTATCTTGCATAAAAAATTCATAAATTTGATTTTCCCATAAATATGTTCTGCTCATTGCTTTTGGGTGTGGTAATTGTTAGAAGCGGTAAGGAGACAACCTGGGGGATTCTCCAAGAGAAGAGTGATGGGGGAACGTTACTAGGGTTTTATTATTATTGTTATTATTAGGGTTGAGACCGCAAGAGCCCCTGACGCTTGTGTAATCTCGCTGCGCCCCCTTGTAGGCCTGAGGATGACCCTAAAGCCATCTACATACGGCGAGGACCGCATTCACGCTATTGGCCGATATGTCTGACTCACTGATGCAGTTGCTGCCCGTATGTGCCAGACGCTTCCCCACAATCACTGGGCAGTGACACAGAATATGAGGTTTGTTTTTCCTATAAAATTTTCTGTTAGGACGCACGCTCGGTCCGAGCTTGCGTGTTTCCTCAGCACTTTTAGGATTTAACTTCAAACCCATGAAAGTTTTGGCCTGTCTGCAGACAAACCAAAATACTGCTGCAGCCAGTGGCCATCCTCCACTCGTTCTGATGCTCCTTGGTCAGCCAACTGTTGATTTCTCCAGTGTCTAACCCACTAGAAATTTCTACAACAAGTTCGGGACTAGTGCATTTTTTTCTCTTGCTGCTGGTTTTCCTAGCCTGTTTGAAATCGCATTGCCTTTGATGCCACTGTGCCCAAGGATCCAAAGTAAAGTAACTCGGTTATCCATCGCACGACCATAATCTCAGATTGTAGGACTGTGGCGTGGGACCACATCGGGATTGTGCCTATCACTAAGTAGGTATGCCTCCCCGTTAACCCATTCCTCTCTCGTGGATGGCCTAACACAATACTTCTTGTCGAAGAGGTAGCGGATGGGCATTTTGTTCCTGCATTATGCTCAGGGTCGGCCTACTCGCAATATTGTTTGTGATCCGCAATTCCGTCGAGATCCTTCCGCCGTTTACCATATTTAATCTTCAGACTGCCTTCGTAGCCATGGCCTTGATGGTGGGATGGAGGAGCTCTAACCCTGTTAGTGCCCCCAATGCCACCGTGGATGCCGACTTCGAGGCACTTGTGACCTTGTCTCCTGTTTCAAGCCCCAGCTTTTCCCTATAACTCTCCTACAGAGCTCTTGGGTCGCTGTGAGCTTTTTGCACTAGTTTCCCAGGTGCTCGTTCCATAGCAGCTCCTTATCTAAGATGAGTCCTAAATATTTAGCTCGTTCTTTGATTTCTAATTCTTGTCCTCCCAGTTTTAGTATACTCGTGGTTCCCCGCTTGTACTGTTTGGCGAAATCAACCGCGTCCGTCTTACTGATAATTTGGTCTTGCACCAGAAATCCACTCTCCCCCGTGCTTCCTGCATCGTCCCGAAGATCGCATCCAGATTCCGGCCGCGCACAATGACCAGTATCTCGTCCGCGTAGCCTATAGCGTGGTAACCCATAAATTTTAAATTGTATCGTTTTAGATTATTCAGAAGGCTTTAATGTAAAAGTTTAAAAAATAAGCAATCATTGACAGAAAACTACTTAGAGAATTAGCTATTCCAAAACTATTACAAATTAAACTGGGTTTAAATTTAAACATTGAAAATTAATGTGTTCACAGGTGTAATAGTTCAAAATTGAATTGAAGACATTCAAAAGTCATCAACTGGATGAAGGCAAATAAGGTTTTCCTTATCCAGGCATAGAATTTTTATTATTTTCACACCTTTCTGAAACATTGTGAATAATGGCCACATATTTCTGTAATTTTGGTAAAATTAACGGTTCTCAGTCATGAGTGACAAATAGCAGCGTAGCTATATAGTAGCTTCATTTAAGTGAAGGCCATTCAGGACCAGACCTGAAACCGCATATGAATAGGATTTCCAGTGTAGCTGAACTGACGTGCTGTTTATTTTTTGATCCGAAATTTTATAAAATCTTAGTAGAAAAATCGATATAGTTACAGAAGTTAAAGAAGTTAAAGTTAAATTATTAAGTATAACATTGAGCAATTTAGAAGCTTGAATTTTAAAATATTATTTTTGAAGTCTCTGAATTTTTAATTACACCAATCTAATCTAATCGCAACCTGGGTAAAAATTTAAATTTTTAATACTTAAATGTCAAATTGCACAATGTTTATTGTCTTATTTAGGAAGAGTGTCTAGAAAGATTCTCATCTATATATTGTAACATATTTGTTTTGCTCGTTAATAATTAAATGTTCAATTTTGTGAATTGCTCAATTTTTCTCAATATTGAAATATTTAAAATCTCTTTTCTTTAAATTAGATGGTTGAGACGAAGCCAATCACAGATTCAGTTTTATTTAGTTTTAATTCTTATAAAATTTTTAATTTTGGTACATCGAAAAAAGTTAATTTAGTTTTAGCTGTTAGTCCGTCTCATTGATAATCGTTCGTGAATGGAAAATCATTCATAAAGCCGAAAATCAATGATTTTGCTATACTCTGTCAAGGAGATCGCTACCAAGTATACAAGTTGGTACCATACCTTTCAGAGTTATGAACCTGAAATGAAAAATTTAATGATTATGAATTGCAAAAAAGGAAACCCTAGGTAAAACGTGAACTTCGTTATTAACCCCATGAATGACTACTTCTTTTAATTTTTAAACCTTTGATTTCGAACCAATTTTTAATTAGAAACTCCTCGGAGATAAAACTATCCCTTGCGCTAAAATCTATGATTCAGTTCAATATTTGAGACCCCATGCTGGCTTAGAAATTTAGAACATTCTTAAATTTTAATCAAAGATTTGTGGGATTCTCTGGAGCGGTCTCCGAATTGACGATGACTTTCTCAATTCGACCTATGCTTTTGCATGTCGATTTAGCTTTTATTTACTGATTTATCATTTTCTTTCAACCGACGTTTTACGATTTATTTTGGTATTCCTGAAACCTATCTAACATTTTCGTTTTGTTTTTATTTTGTCTTTTCTTTAGGAAATTTTTCAATGGAAATTTTTTTCCGGTTTTAGATTTTTAGAAATTTTTAGTTTTTAGATTTTTCCGGCAACCTCAGTGCACTGTTTGCTGGCCGCAAAATTGATCTCTTCATCCTATTCAAAACAACGTTTCAACTTCTTTCCACAGATTTAAAAGTTTAAAAATTTTTTAAGATGTTTCTTCTTGACATTTTAGCTATTAGCTCACTTGGTTGTTTCAGTGTGAATCAAATTTAAAATATCATTCTGGAAATTTTTAAAGCTCCATAGACCTTTTATCCTTGATTGCTGAGCCCAGTAATTTTACTTCTGGAACAATATAATTTCACTATTCAGAAATTAATTCATCTCAGAAAGTATTAAAACTCTGAAATTGGTGAATGAAATATCAAATTTGAAATTTGGATGTCTTATTATTATTGTCTTTTAAATTTTTGAATACGCACAATTTACAAAAATTTTGTAAACGAATTTTTTGAAAGCAGGGTCTAATTAAATACATAAATCTCAACAAAATTTGGATACATTAAGATATTTTGCTTTAAAAGTGAGGAAGTAATAAATCTTTTTCAAACTTGATTTTTCCCTCGTTTTTTACCCAATTGAAATAAAATTTAAAATAAACATTTGTGAAATGTAACAATTGTTTCTATTCTGCAATATACATTTTTTCAATACCATATGAAATTGATAATTTTCTGTCCACGCAGAATTTGTTTACGAAAATAAATCAGTTACATCGATGGCATTAAGTTAATCCATGAAATTACACTAGTCAGAATAGAATTTAATAAAATACAAGGAAACTGATTTTGATCATTTTCATAAGTGTAACTCTAAAGCAGGTCATAATACGAAAGAAATGTTTTTTGGTTGCAGACACTGAAAACGTCAGACATATTGGTACAGATTACATCATCTGTAAATATTTCGATATTTACAATTATTTTGAAAAGATAGTGATGAATTCAAAGAAAAATAATTCTAGCATTGGCCCATAAATATATTTAAGAATTAATTCCAAATCAAAATGTCGTCTGACAGTGAACCCGATGATTATTATGATTACTATGATGAATGCAAAGACTATTACCAAGATTATTATGAAAAGATTGAAAGAAGTCTCCAGAACAATAACCAAGATCTTTTTAACAAAGCTCTGAATATAGACAGTAACTCAGTTAAATGGATTAAATCCCGCAATAATAAAACACTCCTCCACCTAAGTGCTAGATTCGGATGCGTTGAAGAAGCGAAGCGCTTAATTGACCAACATGGAATTAATATAAATTCACGAGACTACCATAACCAAACTCCGTTGTTTGAAGCCACAATGTCCAAAAGTGCAGAAATGTTCACATTTTTACTGAGCAACGGAGCCGATATTAGTATCACTGAAAAAAACGGTCTCACTTTTCTACAAGCAGCTCTAATTTGGAGCCCGATTAAGACGATTGAGCTTGTTGTACAAAAATTACATGTGGACTATGAAAATCAAGGAGACTTCGAAGTAGCCGATGATATACAGAAATGCCAAAAACTTGTGAGGTTTTTATTGAAGCAAAAAATTGATGTTATGTTCCCCAATTCGAAGTTTTCACTTCTGCTCCTTTTCGTGCTAAGGTTCGGAGATGAAGAAACCTTCAAGCTGGTTTTGCAATCAGACAAGTATTTTGATATTGATGCTTTGGGTCCAAGTCAGAATCCTATCCTTCATAACACTATTTGTTTGAAAAAACTTCCGCAAATGTATCTTCTTCTTGGACATGGTGCAAGTATTCATGTGAATGGTTACAAACAACATAGTTCTCTTCACCGGGCAGTTGCAGCAAATAATTCACAGCTGGTACATTATCTTTTACAACATGACGTTAATGTTAATGCTGTAACTAATGATAATAAATTCACACCCCTTCATTATGCTGTTGCTGTAGGCAACAAAGAAATCGTTGAGAGCCTTTTGGATGCAGGAGCTGATCCACAAGCTGAATTTTTTAACTCGTGGCAACTGCCGCAAAAATCATCAGTGCTTAACATTGTTTCTGGCTGCACTAAACTCAACACACTATCCTCTGGAATCATATATAGAGACGGTTGTGCTTCAAAAGTTATATTTGATATAGATATGATGCAGTTTTTGCTTGAAAGGGGCGCTAAGACGGAAGTACAAGATTATAGCATTGAGCACTGTGGATTGACTCCTCTTGAACGAGCATGTCAGGCAGGTCGAATGGATATACTGCAACTTCTTTTGAAGTATGAAGCTAATTTCCGTAGAGTAAATGAGAACGGTAGTACTATGCTTCACCATGCCGTTATTGGCGGTGATGTCGAGATCATTGATCTTTTACTACGCATGAAGCTTAACATTAATTATGAAAACTCAAAAGGCCAGCCACCGCTCTATCATGCTACTGATAAAAATGCTAAAATGGACGCAGTGCCATTGATAGAATTTCTAGCAGACAATGGCGCTGATGTCGATCTTCATTTGCTTAAAGGTATGCTCCTTAGAAATTTAATTGTATATTTTCCAACTTTAAATTTGCTTCATTCTATTAATACTGTTTCACTTACAATTTACAGGTTACTCTTCAAAACTTCCCGATGTCGTCCAGTGCTTATTGGAATTGGCTGACAACTTTAAATTTAAGGACAGCCAAGGAAATTGGCCACTTCAAGCTGTACTCGATAATACAGTAGAAATAACGCTTAGTACAGAACTCCTAATTGCGTTTATGGCTACAACGGAAATTGATATTAATTATGATGTTATTGGAAGAGGCATTAAAGAATTCGTGAACAGCTTTTATCAGAAATGCAAACTTGAAATTTTGCGAATGAAAAACGTTAAATTCCGTGAGGATAAACTCATTTCCTTGTATGATTTTCTAACCAGTGACCTAATGAAGGTAACAAATTTTTCGGTGATTGAGAAAATAATAGAGAATCTCGAGTCCAGCGACCTTGTACGTGAATATCCACATTATGCCTTTTTGTTAGAAAAACGTATAGAAAGGGTTAAGACTAGTTTATATTTTAAGGATTCTATTGCTTCTTTTCTTGAATGGTACGCAATGTTGCATTTACCGATTGATGTTGTTGACTACATTTTTAGCTATCTCCGTGTTGGCCACATCAGAAATTTTGCAAGAGCATTGTCGTTGACTAAAAAAGAGAGTAAAACTGGGACTTTGCCTTTACCTGGTTATTTGAGTGCTCAATGTAAAAATTTTGATGATTATTGATTCGGAACTGATGGAAAGATCAAAGCAGTACCTTGGCTTTCAGTTGACTCCACTTTTAATTTACCTAGTTTGATATTGACTCTTTAAGGTTGTCTTCATATTTTTATAGTATTTTTTATGTTTATCGAATATTGCATGTTAACCCAAGTACCAAGGTATTCCAGTAATAAACAAATATTTGCTTTTCAAGAGATATGAAACTCCGATGATGACCCATGCTAGTTTGACTATTGTTTAATTAATATAATAAACTGATTAGGGTAATTCGTTATAAGTGAGAATTGATTTAATTTATTTTTCTAACTTCGATTCCAGTCCATCTAAAGAGAAGTCTTACAAAAGAACTTCAAAGGTCAGAGTTGTACAAATTCTTTCTAGAGCTTTTATTGTCCATTTTCAAACTGTATTGAAATTATAAAAACGAAGTAAATCATAGATTTCAGCTCTGATAACAACATCGACAGTAATCAATATTGCTGCAATATATGAATGTCCTCCTCAAAACTTATATTGTGTGATTTATAATATTGCAACAATGTTGAGCCATAATCTTGCACTAATATTGTATTATTTTTGTAAGATCTCGCCACCAAAAGTGTATCAGGAATTAAGATTATCGATCCTCCCTTGTCCCCTTCCAACATTGAAATATAATTTCTTAATATTGCTGCATTGAACATATGAGAATGCCTCATTTTCGCGAACAAAAGATCGAAAACTATGCCACCTTGCTAACCCTAAACAATTCTTCGAAATCTCATCAAATTCCTCTTTATTTTTTCAAATACACTATATTCTTTAAAATCATTTGAAAGTTTTTAAATCCCTTAATTCTTGTGAAATCCCGTTAAACATCATAAATGTTTAATGTATTTTAAAATTCCTTTACAAATCATAAAATCATAGAATAGTATAATAATAATCATAAATCATAGAATAAATAGTAGTGCCTGAGTTTTAAATTTCTTTATAATAATTCTTATCAACAATAATAATTTAGACCATGTCTGTAAAAGAAAATGTTTCATTTGATGTTAAAATAAAAATGTGTATAACATTTAGGTTGGAAAATTATACTGTGACCTAGCTACTGAACATTAACTGTGTATAATGCTATACAGAATATTTTAGTGTAATATTTAAATTACTGAGTATTTTTTGAAAAGAGATGTTTATGAAAGTGGTAATTGAGTTTTAAATAATTAATAGAAAATGTATTATTAAAATAAATATGTGTCAATTACGGATGTGAGTCAAGGAAACGTTTCAAAACGTTTTTCAAAACGATTGAAAGTTTGAAAATATAATAAATACAATTTGGAACGCGCTCAATTCCCATATTTTTTAAAGTTAAAATATTGCATTTTTAACAAAATAAGTGACTTATTAACCAAATAGTTTAATTTCCAGCTTAAAAGATCAACTTTCAAGCAAGAAGATGAATTTTATAACAAAAAGATAAATTTTTACCAAAGTAGTTCATCTTTTAGCTAAGTAGTTGAATTTTCAACCAAAAAAGACGAATTTTCAACAAAAAATGCAATACTTGTTATTTAAAAAAAAATACTTTTTTAATTTTAATAAGAAAACAGTTGAATTCAATAAAAAAAATGCAACAAAATAGTTGAACTGTCAAACAAGTCATTAGTTTTTAAATCCCTAGATTTCAATCAGTTCACCTTTTTACCAATTGCAATCAATGACTGAACTCTAGATATGAATTATTCATTTTCACTGATAAATAAGTAATTTTACTGATTTATCATTCGGAAATAGTTGGTTCATAGCTAGAATTCAATCACGATTTGACATAAGTAAAAAAATGTTATTGTTTTATATTTACAGAAAATCACACGGTTGCATTTTCACCTAAAATGTTACATTTCTGCCGAAAGATATTATTTTTCAAACCAAAATGATGAATATTGATCAAAATAGTTCAATTTGCAAACAAAAACAATTTTTCAGCCAATGAAAACATTTAAACGAAAATGTTTAATTTTCAAGCAAAAAAATGAATTTTGAACAGAATCGTAGAACATTCTACCCGAAAATATGAATTTTCAACAAAAATGTTCATTTTCAACCAAATGGTTGAATTTTCTACTGTAAGATGAATTTTTTACCAAAAAATACAATTTTTTACCAAAAAATACAATTTTTTACCAAAAAATACAATTTTTTAACAAAAAATTACATTTTCGACGAAAGAGATGAATGTTTAACAGGAATAGTTAAATTTTTTATGCAAAAAATTAATTTTCAATAAAAAGGAACAAATTTTTAACAACATCATTGCATTATTACATTAAAAGATAAATTTTCAACTAAAATGATGACTCCTCCGCCAAAAAAGATGAATAGTCGAATACTCAACCAAAACAGATTAATTTTCAAACAAAAAGCTTCATTTTCATGAAAGTAAACAAAATTCTACCAAATTGTTAAATTTTCAAGTCAAAAAGAAGTTTTTTCGACACAAGAGTAGAGTCTTCAACAAAAAGGATGACTTTCAACCAAAATTGTTTCATTTTTAACAAAATAATTACATTTTTTACCAAATAATTAACCTTTCATCCCAAAAAGATGAATATTCAAACAAAAATCTGATAATAAACTTTTGAACCAAAAAGAATGAACTTTGAACGAAAAATAGTTAGATTTTGGAAATATTAGTTTATAAAACTAGAAATTTGGCTTAGAAAATAAAGTTAACATTGATATTAAGATTATTATATATTAATAAATAATTGGATGTTAAATTTAATATTTAATAGCATTTTTTTAATATTTTAAATTTTCTCGCCTTAATATTTCAAATATTTCATGTGGCCAAACTTTGATAAAAATTAAAATCCAAATAATCAAATTTTTTGGTCTTTACAGTCTTATGAAAAAACAACTCATTTTAATTATGGTGTCAAAATTTAATCAACGTTTCGGCTCGGCTTTAAGCCATTCTCAAGATCTAAACAAATAATTATATAAAATGTAATAAAATGAACAAGTTTTTATGAACGAAGTCGAAACCAACGAAATTAGTAAATATATAAAGTTTGTTAACAAATAAAAACATTTGTCTGAAGTCAAGAAAATTGTCGGAAAAACATTATTAATAAAATTGATGTAACGTCCATTATTTCGTAGTCAATAAAATAATTTTTAGTAAAGACAATCTAGTCAAGAATTAAAATATCTTTAAATCTCTAGCGAGATATTAAAGATCTACACATGTGTACTACATTTTTAAAATAAGTCGAAGGCAACAGTTTATGACGATGGCATGAACACACGTTGAACGAAGACAATAAAAAAATAAATAAAAATAAATAGACAAAAATTTACGCCCCTACTTTCAACTGCTAATTAATTTTAATTTTGAAGTGAATTTTGAATCTGCCACTCAAATATAACTCAAATGTCATTCCGGTTTTCGATATTCCGATTCCTCTTTCCGGCAGTTCCGATTTCGCCGTTCCGCTTCCGCCATCATTTGCGCTTTATCTGTGAGGTAGCTAAAAAAGATTTTGATACAAGAGATTTGAATTTGAGAAAAAAGATAAAAACAAAATGAAAAATCTAACTTTCTCCACTTAATTTGGTAATGAAAGGTAATTGATTTTTTTATAATTCACGTTGATTTGTTCCTTGACCAGACCGAACTAACCCAGTGGAGAGATTTTTTAACAGGGTGTCCAGCGACCTTGAAAACGTGGAATTCTGGAATTTTTCACGAGAACCTTGAATTAAATTTCTTTCTTTCTTTTAAAACAGTTATTTTATTAAAATGCAAAAAGTAATTTAAATCTTCCAGTCTATTATGAAAGAAACATCTCGTTCAGAAGAAATCTTGCTACTGACAAGTTTTTTATTGATCAAGATATAAGTTATCTTTTACTCACTACAGAATAAATAAAGAGATTTCTAGGCATTTTTTGTAGACTTTACGATTTAGTTTATAGATTGCAATCAACAGAATTTCATATTGTGAATAATTCTATAAGTTTTTTATTTCGTCTCTGCTAATATAGAATGATAACCCTTACTTGCCACATTTTTGTGGAATCACGTGGTCGTGGGGTTGTTTCGAACCCCAGTGTGGCAAGTAAAGGGTAAAGTATACATTTTTTTCAGATATTCAACTTAAAAATTATAAAATATATGAGTTGAAAGTTTCGATGTTAATTCAGTTTCAGAATTAGAATGAGCTATGACCATCTAACGAATTTTTCAAGGCCTTCAACACTGTTTTTGAGTGTACACGAGATTAAAGACATTACTGAAGGTTTCAAAATATTCCAAAATATTTCAAAAATTTTCAAATATATAAAAAGGATTTTGAACATTTTACAAAGATTCTGAAGATTTAAAAAGAGCATGTACACCAGATTTCAAATATTTCATAACAATTTCACAGATCTTTTAAAACTTTCAAAATATTTAAAGGATTTTAAAGATTTGAAAAAGGATACAGTGCAACAGATTTAAACAATTTGAAAACATTTTGAAGATTTGAAAAGATTTCATTAAGATTTTAAATAGTTCAATGATTCTAATGAATAAAAAAAGATTTCACAAACAAAGATTTAAGATAAATTTCACAAAGATTTCAAAAGATTTGACAAAGATTTCACAAAAATTTCCCAAAGATTTCGAACATTTCATGAATATTTCGAATATTCCCAAAGATTTTAAAACTTTCAACAGATTTCAAAAATTTTACTAAGATTAAAAATATTCTAATGATTTCAAATGGATACAAAATATCTCAGAAGGATTTCAAAAATTTTCCAAAAATTTCATAAAAATTTCGTAAAGATTTCAAAAGAATATAAGAATTCCAAAGATTTCAAAAAGGGTACAGTAAACCAGATTTCAAACATTTCTAAGATTTTGAACGATTTAAAATATTTCAATGGTTTCAAATGAATACGAAAGATTTTACAAATATTTCAAAGATGTTAAACTATTTCAAAAGGTTTCAACAAATTTAAGAAGATTTCCAAAGATTTCAAACGAACACAAAACATTTCACAAACACAGATTAAAGAAAGCTTTCGCGAATATTTCAAAGATTTCATCAAATTTTCAAAATATTTCAAAAAATTTCACAATCATTTAAAGGATTTCAAATATTTAAAATAATTTTTAAAAGATTCCAAAAGATTTGACAAAAATTTAAAGATTTCACAAAGATTTTAAGTACTTTAAGACATTTCAACGAATTCACAAAGGTTTCAAAAGATTTCAGAAATTTCAAAGACGACTTACGTTCGCAAAAAATTAAGAATTTGTTTATTCGAGCAGCGCGCTCGGTCTTTGTACTTCCTCCACATTTGTGCACAGAACTTTTAAAATTGAAAGTCAAAGCATCGGCAACTGTCATTTGGTGATTGTGAATTCTCTTTTGTTAAAGCTCCATCGGATTTAATGAACACATCCAATGTATATTATATTTATTTCTGTACCTCAGTCTGAGACTCACATATTGCCAAATAAAGTACAAATATTATTTTTCATGATTCCTTTAATATTTGTACTTTATTTTTCGTCAATTTTTATACTCAGTTACCCTAAACAATGTATCATATCAATAAATTTATATTATTACAACTCATAATATGCATTGATATTGAAATAAGTGTATTTTCATTATTTTATTTCTATAATTAAAAAAGTGCGCATCTTATAAAAAAACATTTTGGTAATTAACATTTTATTGCACTTTGTGCCGTTTTTCCAAAAAATTAATTGGTTTATTTTTAATGTTATTTTTTAGGATTTAAAATAAAAAATGTGTAGATTTTTTTTTTGGGTGAACAACTTTTGTGTATTCGTTTTTTTTCGTACCTTATGTCAATTTTGCACAATTTTTTTATTTTATTTTTCACGATTAAAACAAAAACTATGTGTTCCATCAAAAAAGATTAATAACAAATTTATAGATCTTTGTAGGGTGAACATATTCTGCCTATTTATTTTCTTCTTAGCTTGTGTCGTTTGTCCAAAAATTTTGTTTTTTATTTTCAGTGTTGTTTTTTAATGAATAAAACCAAAACTAAGCATCCTATAAAAAAGGAATTAATAACAAATATGTCGTTTTTTTAGGATGCACGATTTTTGTCTCGTCATCTTTTTACGCAATTTGCATAATTTTACCGCAAAATGAAATTTTTGATTTTTTATTATTTTTTGTGCTATCAAAATTTGAATTTTATATTTTTTGAGAAAATACAAAATGTCGTTATGATGATCTTGTAGGGCTTTCAAGAAGCAACGTTTTTCTTTTCTCGACTTTTTTCCATATCGTGCGTTGTTTGGCTTAATATTTTAATTTTCGTTTGTTTTTTTGATTTTTGAAAATGCTATAACTGATAATTTTCTTTCCATCAAAAAAAGTCGTGAGGATATATTGTTCGATTTTTTTATCACTACGAAGAGCCGTACATAGAATTTCTAAATCTTGACAAAAAATGGTCTCAAAACATTGGAAAATGCTCTTACTTTTAGAATTTCCATCCGAAAGAGCCGGCTGACGAACTTGATCTTTAGTTTCTGACACTAAAAGAGTATACCAAAGGCTAATCTAATAGATTAATTCTTTTACAGTGGTGGCCGCCGATTACGAATTTGATGTCAAGAGACTAAATTTGAAAATGGCAGACCCAATATGGCCGACTCAAAATTCCGAATTTTCCTATATATTTTTTACTGATCTCTGTGAAACATTGTATTTAAAGGCCTGTGTGGGCGCTAATTTCGAATTTGATGTAAAAACGCCAAATTTTAAAAGAGAAGATCCAATTATGGCCGAATAAAAATTTCGAATTTCCCTGTTTTTTTATTTATTTATTTTTTTTTACTGAAAGCGATTTTGGATAAATTAGTGTACGATTTTATTTTGGATTCTTTCTGAGATATGCATCTTAATCTGTCCTTAATAGGAAATTTAAATAATTTTGTATTGATTTCTCATCAAAAATTTTTGGCAAGGATTGAATATAGATCTCGAAATGGTTCGGAAAGAAATGGAAACAATTGGATTGGATTTGACTGGATCTCTATGAAACTTCGTATTTAAGGTTTTTCTCGCGCGATGATTACTAATTTAATATAGAGACCCTAAATATCAATTATTACCCATTATTAGATTAGACAAAACATATTTACATTAACATGATATATCAGTTATCACATATCATCATGGTCGATTTTTGATCCCAGAAACATCTTTTGACAATCTTCAACATTTCGTAATATATATATTTCGTTTTGCTTTTCTCATTTTCGTCAGTGCACCGTTAGAATCTTTCTGTAGCATCGTTAACAACCACTAGAAACGTTTAATTTCGATCAGTAAAAAATAGGCAAATTCCACAATTTCAGTCGGCCATATTGGAACTGCCCTTTTAAGATTTGGCGTTTTTACATCAAATTCGTAATCAGCGGCCACACAAAATTTTCAATACAATGTTTTTATAGAAATGAGTTAAAAAATAGGGGAATTCGACATTTTTAGTCAGCCATATTGGATCTGCGATTTGAGATTTACAGGACTCGGACTTACTTTGAAGATAAAAAATAGTGTTAATAGTGGCATACAGTTTTGTTAATAGTAGCAAAATATGGTAGTAGCATGATCTAAAAATATATACTTATGAATAAGTAGGTTTCAGATTTACTAGAATGCTTTTTAAAAAGATCGCATATGTGACATGAGTATCATGAAATTTCCAAAAGAAACATTCAAATAAATAATTAAAATTTGCAATATTTTTGTTCAACAAAAAAGAAATTATATCAAAAGTAGAATTATATTATGTTAATATTTTGCCATCATTCAAGGAAATTTGGTATAAAACTTCTTCATTCATTTTCTTACACCAGGATTGTTTCAGAATTTTGATTTCGCACCTCGAGGTCTTTTCCAGGCTTTTTAAAGACAATTTAAGTAAATTCTAAACCTTACGCTGACAGGTTTATTCCAGAAAAAATAGAGGCTTTTAGAGGAAGAGAATCATTTCATTGAAGGAGAATAATCGCTTGAATGAAAAATAATTTAACTCTGATTTGAAATTTTTCAAAGATATAAAGAAAATATTGGATAAGCAATTTCTACATCACTGATTCTAATAAAGTTAATAAGTTTCCTCCCGAGATGATATTTTTATTTTTTTGAGTGTTTTTACATCCATTAAATTTATATATATATATATATATTAACTAGCATTATTTATTAACTAATGCATATATTAAAATTATTTATTAAATTATTAACTAGCTGTATTTTCAAATTTAGAAAATTTATAGTTCACATACATTTTAGACTTAAGTCGCCTGAAATAAAATTGGTTGTTTATTTAAATTTCTTTCAATTTGGAATAGTTTATAGGTTCTAGTTTTCTTGTTTGTAAATTTAACTTCTGTTCCGATTGATATGAACTTCATTCTTGTCCAGAATCGAATCTTTTCTGTTTGAATTCTTATTAACTGGGAAGGATTTCTAATTTGAATTATTTTTTGAAACAGAAACCTGGCAACTTCTTATATTCAGAAAAGATTAAAAGTTTTTATAGCGTTCTTTATTCTCAGAGGCGTTCACATTTAAATATTGTTAAATTTGGAACTTATTTATTTTAAAACTTGTCAATTTTAAACTTTTTTAATTTTGAAAGTTTCTAATTTAATATTTCATACCTTTGAATGGTATTAAATAAAATTTCTGATTCTAAAAATCTGCAAATTTGATATATAATTAATTTTTGAACGATATTCAATTTAAAATATATGGACAATTAAGGTTTCAATTTGAACATTATACTTTGAAGCAGTATGATTGAAATATGGATTTGTTTACTTTTTAATAATTGAATTTGAAATTATTCGATTTCGGACGCTTTTGACTTCAGTGTTCAACCAATAAGTGTTACAAATTAGAGTGGTACAATTTTGAAAGAGTATTTTTCAAAGAGTCGCAAAAATGTGAATACGTCGTACAATTCGAAGCTTAGAAAATAAAGCAGCAAGCCAATCAGCATTAACAGCCAATTACGAGAAAATAGTGATATCAGTGGCATTTCTGAGAAAAAAGTGTCATATAGTGTCAATAGTGGCGTTTGTCCAAGCCCTTGGATTTGGTGTTTTGACATCAAGCACGTAAGCAGCAATTACAAAGCCCCCATTTTAACTTTCTTTGTTGAGTTCTATTTTATATTTCTATGAAAAATCCTCCGAAGAACAAAAATTCATTTGTATGGTACATTTTACAGTACGCGCCATTTTGAAATTTTTGTAAATGAATTTTGTTGAAAGCAGGGTCTTATTCTATATCAAATCCTGAATAATTTTGAAGACTTGCAGATATTTCAGACATTTGAGAAGCATACCAATATGTTCTACTCGGCAGTAGAAATGTTTAAAAAGTTCAAGGAAATACAAAGAACCTTATGTTTACTACTTTTATAAGTATAACTCTAAACAGGTCAAAAAAAGCAATAAATGTTTTTTCTTTTTTCGTTACAGACACTAAGTACAACGGACAAATTAGTGCAGATTAGAGAAACTGTAAATATTTCGATATTTATGAAAGGTTTTGAAAAGACATTGACGAATTCAGAGTAAAATAAATCTAGCATTGGCCCTTTAATATATTTATCATTTAATTCAAAATCACAATGCCGTATATCTGTGAATTTGATTACTGTGATTACCTTGAATTTTAAAGATTTGGAGAAAGAGATTATAACTGTTTTGAAAAGAATGAAAAAGAGCTCGAACACTGTACAAGAAATGTCAATATTTTTCTCACGGAAGGACATGACGTTAAACACAGACCCAACTATCTACGCGAGTAGCTCTATTTTGTAGTCCGATTAAAACGTTTAAGCTTGTTGTACAAAAATTATATGTGGACTATGAAAATCAAAGCGACTTCGAATTAGCTGATGATATCCAGAAATGCCAAAAAATTGTGAAGTTCCTATTGAATAAAAATATTGATCTTATTTTTGCCGATTCAAAGTTTTCTGTTCTGCTGCTTTTCGTGCTGAAGTTCGGAGATGAAGAAACCTTCAAGCTGGTTTTGCAAACAGACAAGTATTTTGATATTGATGCTTTGGGTCCACTTGATAATCATATTCTTCATACCGCTATTTGTAGGAAAAAACTTCGAGAAGTCAATCTTCTTCTTGCTTATGGTGCAAATATTCATGTGATTGGTTATATGAAGGAAACCTCTCTTCACCGGGCAGTTGCAGCAAATAATTTACAGCTTGTGCATTATCTTTTACAACATGGCGTTGATGTTAATGCTGCAACTATTGGTAATAACTTCACAGCCCTTCATTACGCTATTGCTGTGGGTAACAAAGAAATCGTTGAGAGTCTTTTGAATGCAGGAGCTGATCTACAAGCTGCATTTAGAAACGAAATGTGGTCAAGGTGGCAAAAGTCATACGTACTCAACATTGTTTCTGGCTGCACTAAACTCAACACACTATCCTCTGGAATTATACATAGTAGGGATTGCAATCCAAAGGTTATATTTAAAACAGATATGATGCAGTTTTTGCTTGAAAGGGGCGTTAAGACTGAAGTACATGATTATCGCGATGACTACTGTGGATTGACTCCTCTTGAACGAGCATGTCAGGCGGGTCGAATCGATGTATTGAAACTACTTGCAATGTATCAAGCCAATTTCCATAGAGTAAATGACAAAGGTAGTACTATGCTTCACCATGCTGTTGTTGGCGGCAATATTAATATCATTGATCTTTTGCTACGCATGAACCTTGACATTAATGCCAAAAACAAAGAAGGCCAGCCACCGCTCTATCATGCTACTAACAGAAATGATAAAGTTGACGCAGTACCATTGATAGAATTTCTAGTAGACAACGGCGCTAACGTCGATCTTAATTTGATCGAAGGTGCGTCTTTTAGAAATGTAATTATGTATTTTCTAACTCTAAATTTGCTCCATTTTATTAGTAATGTTTTACTGATATTTTTCAGATTACTATGGGAAACTACCTGATGTCGTCCTGTGCTTATTGGAATTGAGTGACAACTTTACATTTAAGAACAGCCAAGGAAAATGGCCATTTCAATTTGTACTCAAGTATAGAGAAACAATAACGCCTACTACAGAGTTTCTAATTGCGTTTATGGCTGCAACTGAAATTGACACGAATTCTGACTATGTTCAGCGAGGCAAGGGAGAATTTGTTAACAGATTTTATCATGAATGCAAACTAGAAGTTTTGAGAATCAAGAACGACAATTTCCGTGACGACACGCTCATTTCCTTGTATGATTTTCTAACCAGTGACTTAATGAAGGTAACGAATTTTACAATTATTGAGGAAATAATAGAGAAACTCGAGTCCAGCGACCTTGTACGTGAATATCCACATTATGCCTTTTTGTTAGAGAAACGCATAAGTAGGGTCAAAACTATTTTATATTTTAAGGATGCGATTGCTGATTTTTTTGAAAAGTACGCAATGTTAAAGTTGCCGATTGATGTTGTTGACTACATTTTTAGTTATTTCCGTGTTGGTCACATCAGAAATTTTGCGAGAGCATTGTCGTTGACTAAAAAAGAAAGTAAGACTGGTACTTTACCTTTACCTGGTTATTTAAGTGCTGAATGTAAACAAATTCATTTTGTTAATTATTGATTCGAAATTGATGGAAAGATCAAGGCTATACCTTGACTATCAGTTGACTTCGTTTTTAATTTACCTAGTTTGATAGTGACTCTTCAAGCCTGTCTTTGTATTTTTGTAGTATTTCTAATGTTTATTAAATTTTGCATATTAACCCAAGTACTAAGTTATTCCACTAATGAACAAATATTTGTTTTTTCGAGCGATGAACTTCTGATGATGACCTATGTTAGTTGGACTATTGTTTAATCAATATAATAAACTGATCAGCATTAATCCGTATAAGTCAGAATTGATTCCATTTATTTTTCTCACTTTCCTTTCCATCCATCTGAAGATAAATGTTACAAAAGAACTTCAAAAGTCAGAGTTCCATGAATTCTTTTTGGAGTATTCATTTCCCGTTTGCAAAATGTATGATAATTATGGAATCAAATCAAATCGTATATTTTAGAGATATGGAAAAAAAGTAAAAATTCGTTGCGAGTCAGCTAGTTCTTGAAATTTTTGATATTACTGAAAACTGTTATAAAAACACTGAAAGCAACTCCAACAGCACGTATTATTGCTGAAATATATGAATGTCCTCTCCAAAACAAAATTGCTTTATATTATTGCAAAAATGTTATCCGACAGTCTTGTACTAATATAGTATTATTTTTCATATCTCGCCGTCAAAAGCGTATCAGGAATTGAGATTATCACTCCCCTCTTCTCACCCCCCAACATTTAAATATTATTTCGCAATATTACAGCAATATTGCTGCATTCACCATGTAAAAATACATCATGATCAAATTTAAAAAGCTAATAATTTCTTTATTTTTCAACTAGAGAAATTTTGAATGAATCCAATGGCTGACTGTATCTAAAACTATATTACTGGACCTTCATTTTTAAGCACCCTAATTATATTTTGACCTAGCTACTAGAAATACTCCCTCTTCTACCAATGCATCTATCCTTCTACCTTTCTCAAAAATTCCAAATATATTTTTCAAGTTCCACGGAGACCGAAACTTTTTTGCCCTATTTTAATTTTTATGAAATTTTTTTTCTTACGAAATACGGAAGTTTCAGATTCGAATCCAGGAGAAGCTAGATTTCTTTAATTACTAATACAAAATTAGAACACTAGGGGGGGGGGGTTATAAGTTCTCGGTAAAAGTAACACTTCGTTCAAAAAGTACGAAACAATGTTCAATTTTGTACAAATTCAAAAAAAGAAAATTCAAATTTTTATAAGCAATAGAATTTCCATAAACTCTAAAAGATTGATAATCTCCTTCTTGTACGTTACTTTAGACCACAGTTTGCGTCTTTGATAAAAAAATGTACAGCCTTCAATATTTTTTTTTCAGGAAACAATCACCATTTCGTCAAAATATGAATCAGTATTTATTATAAGACCGGTTACACATCAACTTGTTTGTCTTGCTTTATTAATTTTTAGGATAGAACAATTTAATTTGGCAGTAACTTACTTAAATAAATAATATTATTAAATACAATATAAAACATATATTTTAGTGCAATATTCAAATTACTGAGGCAGTTTTCATAATGAGACATTTATGAATGTGATAATTAAATTTTGTAAAATTAGTAGAAAATTTATTATAATTAATAAGTTTCCACTAGTTAGTAATTCTATTTTTAAGATAGAATGCAAACAGTAAACACTTTTTATTTATAATAAAACAATTTGAGCTTGAAAAAAAAACATTATAGTGCAAAAATACAGAAAATAAGAAAGTCGTTATTCACGAAAATAACAAAATTATGAAGATAACATTTTTTTAAGGACGCAGTTTGCTATCGTGTAAACCCAAACCATATGAAAATCAATTGCAAATTATGTACTTCATTATAGGGTTCCTATATTATATGCTACTTTTTTGCATGTACTTTATTTTCAATTTACAAAACTTTATTTCTACAACCACAACTAACTATTAAATTTCTGGTTTAGAAGTTATCTTTTTGGGTTTAAAATTTTATTATTCGGTTGAAAATTTGTAATTCCGGATTAAACATTGAACTGTTCAGTAGAAAATTTGACTTTTACGATTGAAAATATTTGACCATTAGGTAGCCTTTTTTATTTTTGGCATAAGAATCTTATTTGGTTGCAAATTGAAATTTTATGTTCAAAATTTATATTTTGGAGCTGCAAGTTGAACTGTTTTGTAGAAAATTCGTTAGTTTCTCTTAATGGGATGTTCAGTTGTGTCATTTTTTATACTTTATTAACCATGATTGTTAAATTTTCTCTAAACTTCATTTTTACAATATCAATGCTAAGGTAGTGTTAGAACAGTTGGAATGAAAAAAGCACTTACTCCATTACAAAACTTTTACAGTTCCATATTGATTAAATAAATGATTTATAAGAATTGTATGTTTGATTACGAGCTAAAAATATTAATTAAAATGTTAGTGTAAGCTTTCTTTCAACATAACTTACTAAAAAAAAATGTCAGTCTTAATTCTCTGTTTAGTGGGAAAGAGGAGATGAAAACCTATAGAATTACCAAAATTGAATATTTGTTGACTACGGTGAGGCTGCATAGTTTGTATATGGTCCTATTTATTGTTGAGGCAATAAACTGTTGTTTTTGTCACATTGGAATGGATTGTTAAAACCTTTATTCATTTTTTAATTTACCGCTAAAATGTCGACTGCAGAGTTGACTGAATGGTGGTGCCGCCACAGGGAAAAGTTGAAAGCACATTTGAACAAACATTCTGGGGATATCAACCTTGAAAGCCTGTGAATCCCAGACCCTAGCTGTGCCTTCTCTTTCCGGCATTATTTACGCTTTGTTTGTGAAAGAGTTAAAGAAGGTTTCGATGAGAGAGATTTGGATTTGAGAAAAAAGATAAAAACGAAATAAAAATCCTAACGTCTGGACTTCATTTTGTGAAAAAGGTATTTGAAGTTTCTATATTTTACGTTGGTTTTGTGTCGCCTGAATAGAAATACATTTTAGAAGTATTTACATGATGATCCCAACATGAACAATTGAACATAACTTACAAGAAAATGATTTGATTAAATTAAAATTATAAACCGTTCTTTGAAATTAAAGATTTTGCACTAAAAAGAAATATCGAATCTGTCATTTGTACATATTCTAGACGAATTCCGAAAATTGGTTTCTAATTATAATTGCGTATTAGCGAACAAGTGGTAAAAAAATTGTTTATTAAACTACGCAAACGGCCTAAATTTTTTTTTGTTAACAAAATATTTAATTCAGCAGGAATTCTTTCTTTAAGTAAAGATTCGTGTTTTATCCCTTTATTGGTTTTTATATAGTACAACATCATTGTCTTGACACAAAGAAGTTATTACTTTTTATTTCTTGCCAATAATCATTGAATTATGAAAATACCATAATATTAATTTTATAGTATTATACAGGATCTTTATGTATTTAGCAAAAAATTAGGAATAAGTTTTTTCAATTACCAAAAATATCAAAAGATCATATATAGTGTCATACAGGGCCGGCTCTTTTATGGAAGATATTGTCCAGTGTTCGGAAAAATAAATCTACTTTGAACCTTGTTTTAGGATCCTGCACTGCTTGATCTTCTGACTCGTAATTAAATTGTCTTTTCTGCCGCCGTGATCGACCATTTTGAGCACTTTTGAAATCCGAATCAACACCTAGTATTTCTGCAAGTTCTTTAGCATCAGTTATTGAACTCATAAACCCGTCGTCACTTCTATACGATTCCAAGTACTTTAAAGCTCCTTTTAGTTCATTGATAGCGCTTGACAAGTTCATATCAACGCTTTGAAGCAATTTGCTCACAACATTTATGTGATTCAAAATATTATGCCAGGTTATTAGACAACACAAAAATTTAAAATCAGAAATAACC
>JAABKJ010005952.1:0-22458 GCA_011634705.1 Andricus grossulariae | reverse complement strand
GTTCTCAAATTCCCTAAGATATTTAAAATCCTCTGAAATCCTAATAATTTACTGAAATAAATTGAAAATTTCTTGGAATATTCTAAAATTCCCTAAAATATTTGAAATCCCTTAAAATCTTTTGAAATTTCTTGAAACTGTTTAAAGTTCTTAAAAATTCCTTGGAATTTTCAAAAATACCAAAAAATATGTTATATCATAAGAAACCCCATTAAATTCCCTAGATCAATTGAAAATTCCTTAGAATGTTCTCAAATTCCCTAAGATATTTAAAATCCTCTGAAATCCTAATAATTTACTGAAATAAATTGAAAATTTCTTGGATTATTCTAAAATTCCCTAAAATATTTGAAATTCCTCAAAATCTTTTGAAATTTCTTGAAACTGTTTAAAGGCCTTAAAAATTCCTTGAAATTCTTATCAATCTTTGAAATATTTTTAAAACCCCGTTAAATATTTCAAATCCCTTAAAACTGTGTAAAGGTCTTAAAAAATCCATGGAATGTTCAAAAATACCCTAAAATATTTCATATCCTTATAAACCCCATTAACTTTCTGAAATCAATGGAAAATTCCTTGGAATTTTTTTAAATTACCTAAAATGTTTCAGATCTTCTGAAATCCCAACAATTTGCTCGAATTAATTAAAAATTCTTTTGAATCTTCTAAAACTCTCTTAAACATTTCAAATCCCTTAAAATCGTTTGAAATCCCTTGAAACTGTTTAAAGGTCTTAAAAATTCTGTAAAATTTTTTTAAATAACTTAAAAGATTTCATAATCTTAGAAAGCCCAATAGCTTACCAAAATCAATTGAAAATTCCTTCAAATCTGCTAAAATTCCCTGAAATATTTCAGATCCTTTGAAATCCCAATAATTTACTAAAATCAATGAAAAATTCTTTGAAATATAAAAAAAAAACATTGAATATTTCGAATTCTTTGAAATCTTTTAAAATCCCTAGAAGTGTTTCAAAGGTCTTTAAAATTCCTTGGAATTTTTAAAAATACCCTAAAATATTTCATATCCTTAGAAAACCCATTAAATTCCTGAAATCCATTAAAAATTCCTTGAAATGTTTTAAATTCCCTAAACTATTTCAAATCCTCTGAAATTCCAATAATTTACTAAAATAAATTGTAAATTCCTCAAAATCTTTAAAATTTCCTAAAAGATATCGGATCATTTGACATCCCAATAAATTATTAAAATCAATGAGAAATTCTTTGAAATATTAAAAAAAAAAAACATAAATTTTTCAAATTCTTTGAAATCTTTTAAAATCCCTTGAAGTGTTCCAAATGTCTTTAAAATTCCTTGGAATTTTTAAAAATACCCTAAGATATTTCATATAACCCATTAAATTCCTGAAATCCATTAAAAATTCCTTGAAATATTTTAAATTCCCTAAAATATTTCAAATCCTCTGAAATTCCAATAATTTACTGAAATCAATTGAAAATTCCTTAAAATCTTCTAAAATTCCCTAAAATATGCCAGATCCTTTGAAATCCCAATAATTTACTGAAATCAATAAAAAAAATTTGGAATAATAAAAAAAAAACTTAAATATTTCAAATTTTTTTAAATCTTTTAAAATCCCTTGAAACGTTGCAAAGGTCTTAAAAATTCCTTGGAATTTCAAAAAATACCCTAAGATATTTCATATCCTTAGGAACCCCATTGAATTCCTGAAATCCATTGAAAATTTCTTGGAATGTTTTCAAATTTCCTAAAATATTTTAAATCCCCTGAAATTCTAATAATTTACTGAAATCAATTGAAAATTTCTCAAAATCTGCTAAAATTCCCTAAAAGATTTCGGATCCTTTGAAATCCCAATAATTTATTGAAATAAATAAAAAAATTCTTTGAAATATTTGAAAAAGAAAGCCTGAAATATTTCAAATCCTTTAAAATCTTTTAAAATCCCTTGAAACTATTTAAAGGTCTTAAAAATTTTTCATAATTTTTTAAAAATAACCTAAAATATTTAATATTTTCAGAAAACCCATTAAATTTCCTAAATTAATTGAAAATGCCTTAAAATCTTTTAAAACTCCCTGAAATATTAAAAGTTTTTTGAAATTTTTTGAAATCCCTTGAAACTTTTAAAAGCCAGGTAAAATTTCTTTGAGTTTTTAAAAATACCCAAAAAATCTTTCAAATATTTTGAAATAACTTAAAATTGTTGATATCTATTAGGAATCTAAGATATTTCAATTCCTTTAAAATCTTTTGGGATTCCTTGAAATTTCTTTAAGCTCTGAAAACTTCTTTGGAATTTTTAAAATACCCTAAAACAGTTCTAATTCTTCAAAATCAATTTAAATCACTGAAAGTAATTGTATGTTCTTTAGAATCTTTTAGATTATCCTGATATTTAAACTTTTTTTTTCTTTAATTTTTGGAAATAATTTGAAAAATTTGCAAATATTTGAAATTCTACAAAACTTCTAAATAGTTGTAAATAAATTCTTAAAAATCCATAAAAATATTATAAAATTTCGTGAAATTACATAAAAGTTTTTGATATTTCCGGAAAACTTGTACAATTGATTAAAATACCTTGAAAGCTTTTAAAATCCCATAAAATCATTAAAATTCTTGGAAATCCTAAAAAATCCATTGGAATCTGCTAAAATACCCTAAAATATTTGAAATCTTTTGGAATCCCTTGTAACTTTTTAAAGCTCGGAAAATTCCTTTAAATTTTACAAAATACCCTACAATTTTTCAAATCTATTGGAATTACTTCAAATTATTAAAAACTAGATATCTAAAATCCTTTAAAATCATTTAAAATTCCTTTGGAATTTTTCAAAGGTCTGAAAAATTCCTTGGAATTTTTGAAAATATTCTAAAGTATTTTAGATTCCTTCAAATTTCTGAAATTTTAAATACCTTGGAATCTTGTAAAATATCCTAAAATCTTCAAAATGATCTAAAATCTTTTGAAATATCTTGAATAATTTAAAAAACTTCGAAATATCACGAAATTCCTTAATACCGAAATTCTACCAAAATTTTAAAAAATCACAACATTTTTTTTAATACCTTAAAATCAATCAAATCCTTTGACATTCATTGAAAAATTTAAAATATCTTATAAATATTTTGAAATCATTTGAAATACCCTAAAATATTAAATATCCTTCGAAATCTTTTGAAATCCCTTGCAATTTTTCGGAATATTTCTTCGCAATGTTCAAAATTATTTAAAGTCCCTTCAAATTATTGAAATCTCTTAAAAAATGTCTTGGATTATTTTTAAATTCCCAAAAATATTTAAAAAAGAATTCAGAAAAAAATCAGAAATATTTATAGATATAAATTTACCTTATCTGAAAAAATTGACTGCAAATTTATTTGAAAAATTACAGAAGTTCAGTAACTTTTGCAAACTTTTTCAAATCTCCGAATTTTTTCTGATTTTCCTGATCTGAGATTTGATAAACAACAAAACTATTTACAACTAATTTTTAGTTGTTTAAAAAAAATTGGAATTAACAAAGTTATACAAAAATACATAATATTACGAAGAAAAGTTAATTAATTTTTGCAAATCTCATTTTTTCCACTTCTGTGTATTTTAAAACGAAGAGACTCGGATTAAAAGTGATTGAAAAATATTCCGTAACAACAAATCAATTATTACGTCAGAGCAGGTCAAAGTGATTGCAATCGAACAAATGATTTGGACACTATCCAACCATTATTTTCGCGGACTTTAACTATGACGTGATTCTGTGTACTCAAACTCGGTAGACTTTGCTACAAATAAAAGTGTCTAAATATTTATTCACGATGGTTATCTACCTTCTAATATGACGCATCACCCAAGAGAAACTATAATTTTGTTTAAAAAAAAAAGTTCAACACAATAAGAAATCTTTAGAGAAAATTAAGTACATTAATATTCCTCAATTTGTACTTTAAATGCTAATTTTACCGAACTAGAATATTGTGCGCGCTAGGCGCGCACTAATTACCCTTTCTCGGTTCATTTTCCAACATTTTGTTGCAGATTTTGCAGAAAATATTTTCAAACCATTTTCAAATTTCGCGCCACTCTCAAATTTCGCGCCATTTTCAAATTTCGCGCCATTTTCAAATTTCGCGCCGTTTTCGAATTTGGCGCCATAGAGAATACCAATCAGAGCCAAGCAGTTGACTGCCACGTCAGTCGTTTTTTTTCACGAACAAAATTTTATAAACATCACGATTCAATTTTTAGTCGGTCCTACAGTGCCATAAAATGCTGATTTCGAATAAAATATCGTGCATCACTCATACTGAAAATTTATTTTTTTTTCATATATTTTTACTGAAATCTATTAAAAAGGTCTTGAATTTTTTTTTAAATACGCTAAAATATTTTTAAAAATTCGGAAAAAGTTCAGACATAGGTATTGATCTGAGTTTAATAGTTGGACAACCCATTATTTTTTAACTGAAAATTTAACTATTCCATGTTTGGTTGAAAATATATGTATTTTGATAAAAAGTATTTGGTTGGAAATTAATTCTTCTGGTTGAAAATTCATTTATTTGGTTTAAATTTGTTTTTAATTTATTTTTTCAACTGAAAATTCAACTATTCCATATTTGGTTGAACATTTATCTTCTTCAGTTGAAAATGCAACTATTTTGTTAAATTATTCTGTATTTTGTTGAAAGTTGATCTATTTTGTTGAAAATTTGTTTTTCTTGGTAACAAATTAACCTTTTTGGTGGAAAGTTCAACTATTAGGTTGAAAATTCAATTGAAAATGAAAATATTTGGTTGAAAATTAATTTCTTTGGTTCAAAATTATTAGTTTTTGGTAGAAAATTTACTATTTTTTTGTATTGAAACTTAATTTGTTTAACTACATTTGTTGCCGAAATTTATCTTTTTTTTATTGACATTAAATCTTTTTGGTAGAAAATTCATCTATTTTGTTAAAAATTAATGTTTTTTTTTTAAATGAAACTTTTTGGTTAAAAATTCCATTTTTGGGTTGAATATTTCATTAACCATAAAAATATTTGGTTGAAAATCCATGTATTTTGTTGAAAATTATTTTTTTTTGTTTGGAAATTAATCCTTTTGGTTAACAATTTTTTTATTTTGTTTGAATTTTTTTTGTTTTAATTAATTTTTTCAACTGAAAATTCAACTATTCCATGTTTGGTCGAAAATTTATTTTGTTCAGTTGAAAATTTAACTATTTGGTTAAATGTTTCTGTATTTTGTTGAAAATTTGTTTTTCTTGGTAGAAAATTAACCTTCTTGCTTGAAAATTCAACTATTAGGATGAAAATTAAAATATTTAGTTGAAAATTTATTTATTTGTTTAAAAATGATCCTTTTCAGGTAGAAACTTTACTGGTTTTTTGTATTGGAAATTAATTTGTTTAACTAACAATTTAACTAAATTTTTTGCCGAAAATTTGCTGTTTTTTTAATTGAAATTAAATCTTTTTGGTAGAAAATTAATTTGTTTGTTTGAAAATTGAACTATTTTGTTGACAATTTTTTTCATTAGCTTTAAAACTTATTTCTCTAACTGAAAATTTAACGATTCTATTTTTGGTTGAAAATTAATCTATTTTGATAAAAATTAATTTTTTTTTGGTAGAAAATGAAACTTTTCTGTTAAAAACTCAATTGCTAGGTTGATTATTTCATTAAAAATAAAAATATTTGGTTGAAAATTCATGTATTCTGTTAAAAATTATTCTTTTTTGTTTGGAAATTTATCCTTTTGGTTAAAAATCTATTTATTTGGTTTTAATTTTTTTTTAATTAATTTTTTCTGCTGAAAATTCAACTATTCTATGTTTGGTTCAACATTTATCTTCTTTAGTTGAACATTTTTATCAAAATGAATATTTTTTGTTTGCAAATTAATACTTTTGATTAAAAATTTATTTATTTGGTTTGAATTTTTTTTCTAATTAATTTGTTCAATTGAAAATTTAAATCTTCCATGTTTGGTTGAACATTTATCTTTTTCAATTGAAAATTCAACTATTTGGTTGAATTGTTCTGTATTTTGTTGAAAATTATTCTATTTTGTTGAAAATTTGTCTTTCTTACAAATTAACCTTCTTGGTTGAAATTTCAACTATTAGGTTAAAAATTAATTAATTTGGTTAAAAATTATTAGTTTTTGGTAGAAAATTTAGTAGCTTTTTGTATTGAAAATTAATTTGTTTAACTACATTTGTTGCCGAAATTTGTCTTATTTTGTTGACATTCAATTTTTTTGGTGGAAATTTAATTTGTTTGGTTGAAAATTCATCTATTTTGTTAGAAATTAATGTTTTTTTTTGTAGAAAATGAAACTTTCTGGTCGAAAATTCAATTTCTGGGTTGAATATTTCATTATCAATAAAAATATTTGGTTGAAAATTCATGTATTTTGTTAAAAATTATTCTTTTTTGTTTGGAAATTAATCCTTTTTATTAAAAATTTATTTATTTGGTTTGAAATTTTTTTTCAATCAATGTTTTCTGCTGAAAATTCAACTATTCTATGTTTGATTGTAAATTTATCTTCATGAGTTGAACCTTCAACAGTTTGTTTGAAAATTCATGTAATTTGTTAAAAATTTATATTTTTTGTTTGCAAAATAATCCTTTTGGTTACAAATTTATTTATTTGTTTTGAATTTTTTTTCTAATTAATTTGTTCAATTGAAAATTTAAATCTTCCATGTTTGGTTGAACATTTATCTTTTCCAATTGAAAATTTAACTATTTGGTTAAATTGTTCTGTATTTTGTTGAAAATTATTCTATTTTGTTGAAAATTTGTCTTTCTTAGCAAATTAACCTTTTTGTTGGAAATTTCAACTATTAGGTTGAAAATTAAAATATTTGGTTAAAAATTCATTTATTTCGTTAAAAATTATTAGTTTTTGGTAGAAAATTTACTAGTTTTTTGTAATGAAACTTAATTTGTTTAAGTACATTTGTTGAGGAAATTTTTCTTTTTTTATTGACATTAAATCTTTTTGGTAGAAAATTAATTTGTTTGGTTGAAAATTCATCTATTTTGTTAAAAATGAATGTTTTTTTTTTGTAGAAAATGCAACTCTTTGGTTAAAAATTCATCTGTTGGGTTGAATATTTCATCAAAAATAATAATATTTGATTGAATGTTCATGTATTTTGTTTAAAATTAATCTTTTTTGTTTAAAAATTAATCCTTTTGGTTAAAAATTCATTTATTTGTTTTGAATTTTTTTTCTAATTTATTTTTTTCACTGAAAATTTAACTATCCCATATTTGGTTGAACAATTACCTTCTTCAGTTTAAAATTCAACTATTTGGTTCAATGTTTCTGTCTTTTGTTTAAAATTCATCTATTTTGTTGAAAATTTGTCTTTTTTAGAAAATTAACCTTCTTGGTTGAAATTTCAACTATTAGTTTGAAAATTCCACTGAAAATTAAAATATTTGGTTGAAAATCTATTTATTTCGTTAAAAATTATTCTTCTCTGGTAGAAAATTTACAAGTTTTTTGTATTGAAAATTAATTGTTTTAAGTAACAATTCAACTAAATTTGTTGCCGGAATTTTTCTTTCTTTTTATTGACATTAAATCTTTTTCGTAGAAAATTAATTTGTTTGTTCGAAAATTGAACTATTTCGTTGAAAATTTATTTTATTTGCTTGAAAACTTATTTTTCTAACTGAAAATTTACCTATATTATTTTTGATTGAAAATTCATCTATTTTGTTAAAAACTATTGTTTTTTTGTTGTAGAAAATGAACCTGTTTGGTTAAAAATTCCGTTACTGGGTTAAATATTTCATTAAAAATAAAAATATTTGGTTGAAATTTCATATTTTTTGTTAAAAATTATTCTTTTTTTGGTAGAAAATTAATCTTCTTTGTAACTAATTCACCTTTTTGTTTGAAAATTCATGTATTCTGTTAAAAATTAATCTTTTTTGATTGTAAATCAATTCTTTTGGTCAAAAATTCATTTATTTGGTTTGAAAATTATTATTATTATTTTTTGTTTGAAAATTAATTTTTTTAAATAAAAATTCAACTATGCCATGGTTGGTTGAAAATTTATCTTGTTTAGTTAAAAATTCAACTATTAGGATGAAAATTAAAATATTTGGTTGAAAATTCATTTATTTGGTTAAAAATTATTATTTTTTGGTAGAAAGTTCAATAGTTTTTAGTATTGAAAATTAATTTGTTTAAATAACAATTTAACTAAATTTGTTGCCGAAATTTTTCTATTTTTATTGGCATTAATTTTTTTTGTTTAAAAATTCATTTGTTTGGCTGAAAATTCAACCATTTCGTTGAAAATTTATTTTATTTGCTTGAAAACTTATTTATTTAACTGAAATTTTAACTATTCTATTTTTAATCGTAAATTCATCTATTTTGTTAAAAATTTATGTTTTTTTTTGTAGAAAATGAAACCTTCTGGTTAAAAATTCAACTGCTGGGTTGAATATTTCATCAAAAATAATAATATTTGGTTAAAAATTCATGTACTTTGTTAAAAATTATTCTTTTTTTGGTAAAAAATTAATCTTTTTGGTTGAAAATTAATTTCTTTAGTTGAAAATTAGTGTTTTTATTTCAAAATTAATTTGCTTCACTAACAATTTAACTAAATTTTTTGTCGAAATTTGTTTTTAATGGTAAAATTTGTGAGCAAAAAAGTCTAATTTTTTAGAAGACTTTCGAATTTGCAACTATAATGCTGAATTTTCAACAAAAAGGTCATTTTAAACCAAGAAAGATAATTTTTCTATCAAAAAAGACAAACGTTCAGCAAAACAGTTGCATTTTTAATCAGAAAATTTTTTCTACCAAAAGAGATAAATTTTCAACAAAAAAAAATTCTACCAAAAGAGATGAACTTTCAACAAAAGAATTCAGTTTTCCAACTAAAAAGTCGAATTTTTCAGAAAACCGCTTACTTTCAAATCCGAAAGGATTAAATTTGCAACAAAAAAGTTCATTTTCAGAAAAAAAAATGATTTTTCGGCCAAAAAAGTTGAATCTTCATTCCAAAGGGACAACTTTTCTATCCAAAAAGACAAATCTTCGATTTTATGATTGGTTTCTGTTAATTCAGTTTGCATTTAAGCGAAAATGCGAAAAAAGGGGGTAGTTTTTTAAAACAGGGGAAAAAAGATAAATTCCAAAAATGGGAAAAAAGAGGAATGGGGAAAGACTGTATAAATATATATAATGGAAAAAATTATTTCTCAGTCAAATGCTTTTTTTTCATAGTTTTCTAGACCAATTCTTTATGATTTTAACTATAAATCAATTTTGATCTCTTTACTAAATAAATATTCATCTGTAATAGATATCAATTTTATTAAAAATAATTTGAAATCCTCTTCCAAGATTTCTATAAGGACGACAATGTCTCCTTTTCACGTTGTCAAGTTATATTTTTTTACGATATGCTAATTTTTCAATTACAAACTTTTATTATCATACTTATCTATTCAAGCTATTTTCATTTAATTTTTCCATTACCATAGTGGATACAGAAAAGTATAATTTGCACGTGACTTAATAGCATGTAAACGTGGAAGGATATGAGTTTAGTCTGACTTGACAGGCAAGTCTTGAATTTGTTTAGCATAATGAGTCCTTATTTCCTTAGTTCCTCATTTCAAATTCTCAATCTGCCAATCATATTTGAACCTAGGAAAAAAAAAAAAAAAAAAAAATCCATTCGATTATATTTGACACCCATTTCCAGTATTTGAAAAAAGAACCACTTGTAGTTGGCCATACCCTAATTCAGAAAAATCTGCCTCTTAATTACATTGGACCCCATTTCCAGTATTTAAAAAAAAAACTTTTTTGTAGTTGGCCAAACATCAACTCGGCGACATCCGTCCCTTATTGCATTCGACACGATTTTCATTACTTTAAAAAACATCCGTTTATAGTTGATCATACCCTATTTCAGAAAAATTTACTTCGCAATTATATTTGATCCCATTTCCAGTAATAAGAAAAAAACACTTGCAATAGTTGTCCATGCATCAACTTGGCGAAATCCACCCCTTATTACATTCGACCCCATTTCCAGTATTTTAAAAGACATTCGTTTATAGTTGACCATACCCTGTTTCGGAAAAATGTACTTCTCCATTATATTTGACCCCATTTCCAGTATTATAAAAAACCTTATGTTTATAGATGGTCATACCTCAACTAGGCGTAATCTAGCCTTCAAATATATTTGACCCCATTTCCAGTATTTGAAAAAACTACTTGTTTATATTTGGTTATACCCAAATTCGGCGACTTCCATTACTTAATTGCATTTTATACCACTCATGTTATTTAAAATAATTATTCATCTTAAAGTTTCCTTCCCCTAATCCATTTTATTTCGCCTACTCCTTCCATAATTCCCCTTAACTCCCTTCTACTCCTCCCTACCCTATTAGCTCACTTTTTACTTCACCCTTCATTTCACTTCTCTTTCCCTACTTTTCCCTCCTCTATATTTTTTCTCCTCACTGCCCCTCATTTCCCCATCCCCACTTAACTTCACTTCCCTACTGCCCATCCTTTCCCCTTACTTTTCCTACTTAACCTCCCCTCGCTTTCTTCCTTACTCTCCTCGTCACACCTTCCCTACTGCCCCTTTCCACATTTCCAACAATTTTCCTAACGTAAATTCCTGTCACTTCCGTTTTTGCTCCCTCGCCTCGCTTCCCCTTAATACCTTCCCGGAAAAAAATTATGACGGACGAACACCCACCCGTACCCCATTTCAGCGAAATCTATCTCTCAATTTCATTAGACCCCATTTCCAGTATTAAAAAAAAATCCGTTTGTAGATTACCATCACGGTAAAAACTAGGATTCGATTTAGGACTTAATTCAGTCAACAACTAAACCAATTCAAGGAATTAAAGGAATTAATGAAATTCAGGGAATTCACATAATACATGGAATTCATGAAATTTACGGAATTCACGGAATTCATGGAATTCAAGGAATTCACGGAATTAATGGAATTCACGGAATTCAAGGAATCCATGGAATTCACGAAATTGATGGAATTGAAGAAATTCAGGAAATTTATGAAATTCAAGAAATTTATGAAATTCAAGGAATTCATGAAATTCATAAAATTCACGGAATTCGTAGAATTCAAGGAATTCATAGAATTTGTGGAATTCTCGGAATTCATGTAATTGAAGGCATTCAAGAAATTTATGGAATTCACGGAATAAACAGAATTTATGAAATTCAAGGAATTAATTAAATTTACGGAATTAATGGAATTCATGGAATTCAAGGAATTTAAGGAATTAATGAAATTTACATAATTAATAGAATTCAAGGAATTTAAGGAATTAATGAAATTCAAGGAATTCATGGAATTCAAGGAATTAATTAAATTCAAGGAATTGGTTAAATTCAAGGAATTCGCAGAATGCACGGAATTCAAGGAAATACTTAAATTCAAGGAATTCACAGAATTCAGGGGATTCATGAGATTGAAGAATTTAATAGAATTCGCGGAATTCCAAGAAGTCATGGAATTAATGGGATTCATGGAATTCGAAGAATTTAAGGAATTAATGAAATTCACGAAATCAATGGAATTCAAGGAATTCAAGAAATCAATGAAATTCAAGAAATTAATTAAATTCAAGGAATTGATTAAATTCCAGAAATCGATTAAATTCAAGGAATTAATTAAATTCAAGGAATTCGCAGAATGCAGGGGATTCATGGGATTGAAGAACTTAATAGAATTCGCGGAATTCAAGGAATTCATGGAATGCAATGAATTCAGGAAATTCAAGGAGTGCATGGAATTCATGGAATTCACAGGATTCGCAGAATTCATGTAATTGAAGGCATTCAAGAAATTTATGGAATTCACAGAATTCATGAAATTCAAGGAGTTTAAGGAATTAATGAAATTTGAGGAATTTATGGAATTCATAGAATTCACGGAATTCATAGAATTCACGAAATTCATAGAATTCACGGACTTTATAGAATTCACGGAATTCATGTCATTCAAGGAATTCGCGGAATTCATGTTATGGAAGGAATTCAAGAAATGTATGGAATTTACTGCATTCAAGGAATTAATGTAATTCGAAAAATACACGAAATTCACAGAACTCATGAAATTCAAGGAATTTAAGGAATGAATGAAATTCAAGGAATTAATTAACATCAAGGAATTCACAGAATTCACGGAATTAATGAAATTCAAGGAATTTACAAAATTCAGAGAATTCATGGGATTGAAGGAAGTAATAGAATTCGCGGAATTCAAGGAACTTATGGAATTCAAGCAATTCGCGGAATTCATGGAATTGACGCAATTCGCGGAATTCATGGAATTCACGGAATTCATAGAATTTATTGAATTTATAGAATTCCCGGAATTCGCGGAATTCATGTAATTGAAGGCATTCAAGAAATTTATGCAATTCACAGAATTCATGAAATTCAAGGAATTTAAGCAATTAATGAAATTTGAGGAATTCATGGAATTCAAGGAATTAATTAAATTTAAGGAAATCACAGAATTCAAGGAATTAATGAAATTCAAGGAATTTAAGGAATTAATGAAATTAAAGGAATTTAAGGAATTAATTAAATTCAAGGAATTCAGGGAATTAATGAAATTCAAGGAATTCACAGAATTCAGGGAATTCTTGGGATTGAAGGAATTAATAGAATTCGCGGAATTCAAGGAACTCAAGGAATGTATGGCATTCAAGGAATTTAGGGAATTCAAGGAATTCACGGAATTAATAGAATTCACGAAATTCATAGAATTCGCGGAAGTTTTGGAATTCACGGAATTCGCGGAATTGATGTAATTGAAGGCATTCAAGAAATTTATCGCATTCACAGAATTCAAAAAATTCAAGGAATTTGAGGAATTATTGAAATTCAAGGAATTTATGGAATTCAAGGAATTAATTAAATTCAAGGAATTCACAGAATTCACGGAATTCAAGGAATTAATGTCATTCAAGGAATTCATGAAATTCAAGGAATTTAAGGAATTAATGAAATTCAAGGAATTAATGGAATTCACGGAATTCATAGAATTCACTATAGAATTCACGGAATTCATGGATTTCACGAAATTTACGGATTTCACGAAAATCGCGGATTTCATGGAATCAGGGAAATCACGAAAATAATGGAATTCAAGGAATTCATGGAATTCTAGGAATTCACGTAATCAAAGGAACTTACGAAATTCATCGAATTCAAGGAATTCATCGAATTCAAGGAATTCATCGAATTCAAGGAATTCATCGAATTCAAGGAATTCATCGAATTCAAGGAATTAATCGAATTCAAGGAATTCATCAAATTCAAGGAATTCATAATTACATTGAAGTTTGGAACAATTGAAACAATGCACCCTCTGAATCAATTTATTTCCCTATCTGGGATCATTTATCAGACTGAAGTTAGCAATCTAAGGACAGAAACTGGTACCAAAATAGACTATTTGTGAGATCATATTAAATCGTCCAAAAAAGCATCTCAGATAAGAACGAATGCCCAGTTTTTAGTGTGATGCCCCATATCCGCAAAATCTATCTCTCAATTATATTTGACCCAATTTCCAAAAACAAAAGAAAAAAACATTGATATACCCGAAGATATGAAAACTTTGAAAATAATCATTTTTCGAAGCTCATTCTTCTGACTTTTCTGACTTTGCCTTTGTCAAGGTCCCCTAATGCGCTGCTTCGCCACACAGTTCGAATTTCGATTTCCATAATTTTCTTCTTTCCACCCAATAGAATGCTGACTGAGTGCTAAATGATTTTGTTTCCGGTTGGTCCGCAAGCGCGTATCGATTGGGGCATCCGCGCTGGCAAAGTCAAGCCTCGTTCGCGCATGCCTCAAATAAAATGCCTTCCAACCTGTTTGCACGAGGGTGGCGCGAAGTCAGCGCGGCATGGCCAGCGTGTTTGTTTGCGTAAATGGAAATGGAAATGTCAATGTAGATTGTAGCGGCACGTAAGGATTCGACCAATCATATTAGTCAATCGGGCAAGTTTCACACTCGTAATGAGCGCGCGCACAGTATCAGTGAGCCACTCTCGTCGGTCCCGAGCTTCTCGTCTTTAAAAATAACGTATTCTTCCGACGCGTTGAAAGTACAAGTGATTTACTTTACGGGCATATCAGTGTCGCGCGAGGATCGGCAGAAGAATTGATTTCTTTTCTTCGCCCGAAATATATTCTATAGAATGCGATACGACCGGTGCAAAACCATGAGTGGAAACTGCCGGAGGTGTTTTTTGTCGTGCCACGATAGGTGAATTCACCTCGAAAGTTAATGTAAACAATGTTGTTTTTGTTTTTAATGAACAATTGTGGTTAGTGAAGTGAGTGAAAAGTTTTAATCAACTAAAGTGCCTTTTAATGCTTCTGGGTTGATCAGTATGTCAAAGGGGTACCATTTATTTTCTAATTTCCTAATGATATGGTAATATTCGCGCTATTTTTACTTGCCTCGTCATTCTTATTTTCAATAGTTAATCAATATATTCTCCTTGGTTATTTTTAAAGCCTAGAGAAAAACTCGATTCTGGTTCATAAAGTTATAAACAAGGGAAATAACTAGTGTCTCTACAAAATCGTATCTAATCGTGTCATCGTTGTTGTTCAAAACCTCATTCGAGTTTCATCACTTCAAGTTCTTTTATATCTTAAAGATGAAATTTTTAAAACTAAATCTATAAATAATCCCTTTTAATAAAAAAATATCATAGAAAACCATATGCGAATTGAGAAATATTTGTAGGGGGAACCTTCCTACAGTGGATAATGCAATCTACAGTGGATAATCATTAATTTAAAATAATAACGTATGTAAAATATTCAATTTAATTAATAGTCAAGAGACTATGCGTGTTCAAAATTAAAATTAATTATTTTTGTTTTATTTGCGCTTTTAATTAACGATTATCCGCTTCAGGGAGGTTTCCCCTATGTTAGTATTTTTCGCTGGAAATTAGTATTTAAAAAAAAAATTATAAAATTTCGAAGAAGACTTGAAATTTCTAAACTATTTAGGTTGTCTTAATTTTTTTTATTGATAATTGGCATTTTTAAATAAAAATCATCAAAAATCCCAATTTAAACAATTTTAGGTTATGTTATCCTTCAACACCGAAAATGGATATTTTTGTTCAAAAATTATTAGATTTCCAAGATTAAAACTTTCAACAACTTATGTATTTCGATTTTTTTGCCATTTTGTTAATAGTTTACTTTAATGAATTTTCGAGAGAGACCAGGAAAAGTTGATATTTTTCTGAAAAACACACAAAAATACTCACATAAAAATATTAATTTTTCTTTTCTAATGAAACTTCAGAACGAAACAATATGAGAAGAAATTTATTGTATTGAAAAAAATTTCAATCGATCCAATATATAATTAATTTCAAATAATAATAAATTATAATTAGTTTAACAGAATTCACGTATTGTTAATTAATTTTAATATTTAACAGTTGATTAATTCGAAATATTAGAATAGCACAAATGAAAAATTACTGTAATCAACATTGAGGCCATGTGACGAGTGGGTCACGTGACCGGCTTCCTACCTTACCGACACTTTTTTTAATTGTAGACTTATTTTCACACGAATAGTCAGATCGAGTTAAAAATATGGGATAACAAAGAAAAACACTAAGAAACGCGGCTCTGGTCCTAAATTTTTATAATTATGAAAAAAAATTGTTTGTAAATAATTTTTTGTTGTTGCTTTTTTCATAATTTATTTATTGTTTATTTATATTATATTTATATATTTATTTGATCATTATTCTAAATATATTATTACATATATTTTTGTATTTATTTAATTATATTATTTATATTTATTTATTCATTAACCCAAATTTTCAACTTGATGTGGCTATTCGTGTGAAAATGAGTTTAAAAATAAAAAAAGTGTCGGTAAGGTAGGAAGCCGGTCACGTGACTCATTCGTCACATGGCCTTAAAATCAAAATATTTTAAATAAATTTTGTTTCAATCATACATTATAGAAGTTTATAATTATTTTCGAATGGTAATTTTTTGAGTTTGAGGAGAGAATTAATTATTATTAATTATTAATAATCAACAAACCTTTTTTTATAAATTTTTCAGTCAAATTTCAGATCGAATCAATATAAGAAGACATATATTATATCAAAAGAATTTTAAATCGTTTAAATATTTCATTATTGCTAAATATTAACAGATTTGAATTATTTTAAGAAATTTATCATTTACTTTCTGGAAAGAAGATTTTCTTTTTTTTTTCTTCTTTTCAAAGAAAACAATTATCGGATTTCATCGCATTCATCGTTTAGCGCTTTTTAAACAAAATTCATTGAATTTTGAGGGTTCATAATTTTCAACAATTTTAGGTTATGTTATTAACATTTCACACAAAAAATTGCTATTTCAAAACAAAAATTCAACAAGATTCAGATTCTTGGAACACTTTTGGATTATGTTAGTATTTTTTTCGACAAGTGGTATTTTTAATTTAAAAATATATATATTTGGAAGAATCACATTAAGAATTTTAGGTTATGTTAGCCTTATACACAGAAAATTGGTATTTTAAAAGAAAAATCATTACTATTTCAACAAGATTTATAATCTTTTAACACTTTTGGATTAGCTTAGTAGTCTTCGTCTACAAGTGGTATTTTTTATTGAAAAAAACAAAATTTGAAGAATCACAAGTTTGTGCAATTATAGGTTATGTTAACATTTTGCGCCAAAAATTGGTATTTCTAAACAAAAATTAAATTTTCCGGGGAAAATCGGTTATCCAAAACAAATATCATTCGATTTCGAAGACGATTTCCAATCCTGAACAATAATTTAAAAATAATTAAGATAAATAAATAATATATAAAATAGTTTAAATTTGTCCAATCACTATAAAAGAATTTGTGGTAATGTTATGCTAGTGTTTTTCGCCGGAAATTATTTGTATTTTTAATTAAAAATTATTAGAATTAAAATAATATTTTAAAAATGTCAACAATTGTAGATTATGTTGGTAGTATTTTTCGACTCAAATTGGTATTTTTAAATAAAGAAACATCAGATTTGAATCCAATTATTTTTTTTAAATAATAAAATTTACAAGCTTGAACAATTTCGAATTGTGTAGGTATTTTTCGTCGAAAATTGACATTAAAAAAATCATTAGATTTGGAAGAAGATTCATCATTTTTAAACAATTTTAGGTTAAGTTGCAGTTTTGCGCCGGAAATATGCATTTTCAAATAAAAAATCGTCACCAATCGAACAAGATTTATAATTTTTCAACATTTTTAGGTTATATTCGTGTATTCAATAGTTTTTTTTAATTCAAATTAAAAGCCTGAAAAATTGTGGATTGATATTTTTTCAACAATTTTAGGTTATGTTGGCATTTTGAATTGAAAATTCGCATTTTCAAACAAATATTATCATAATTCGAACCAGATGTAGAATTATTTAACGATTTTTTATTATTTTTGTGTTTTTCGAAAATTTAAAATATTTAACTATAGACTTCAAAAAAGATTTATAATTTTTTAACAATTTTAGGTTACAGTTTTGTATAAAGTTAGGGTTTTTCGTTAAAAATTATTGGTAGTTTTAATTTTAAAAAAATTACATTTGAAAAACTATTTGCAATATTTTAACATTATTAGGTTATGTTGGTGTGCTTCACCGGGAATTTGTATTTTTAAACAAATTATTAGATTAAAATCCAATAATTTTTTTTAATAACATAATTTGCAAGCTTGCACAATTTAGAATTATATTATTGTTTTTTGTTCGGAATTGGCATTTTTATTAAAAAATTATTCGACTGTAAAGAAAGTTGATCATTTTGAACAATTTTAGGTTATGTTGGCAGTTTACATGGAAAATTGACATTTTCAAGCAAAAATTATTCTAATTCTAACCAAATTTAGAATCTTTTAACCATGTTTTTAAGTTAGTGTTTTTCAATCAAAAGTAGTATTTTCAATTAAAAAAGTATATTTTAAATAATATTTACAATTTTGGAACAATTTGAGGTTATGTTACCATTTTTTACCAGAAATCGTCTATTTTAAACAAAAATCATTCGATTTTGAAGATTTTCATTTTGGAATAATTCTTTGTTATGTTAGTGCTTTTGTCGTGACTTGATATTTTTAATTTAATAAATCATAAGATTTTTTAGATTATCGTTATTGTTTAGACTCATTAAATTCGAAATTTTGCAGAATTTTTTTTTCGTTTTTTATACCGGAAATGTGTATTTTAAAGAAACAAAATTTTGAATTTCAAATAACGTAACAATCTTTTTTTATGCTAGTGTTTTTTATCAAAACTTTATATTTTTAATTTAGAAAATCATAAGATATTTGAGATTATGATCATTCTTTAGACTCATTAAATTCGCATTTTTTGTAATATTTTTTATTTTTTCTACTTTTTTATACTAAAATTCGGTACTTAAAAGAAAATGGATTTCAAAGTACACAGATTTTTTGTTATGTTAGTGTTTTTAGTTGAAACTTGATATTTTTAATTTAAGAAATCATAAGATTTTTAAGATTAACATTATTCTTTAGACTCATTAAATTCGATATTTTTGCACAATTTTTTTTTTTCGCTTTTTATACCGGAAATGGATACTTTAAACAAACAAAATTTTGAATGTCAAAGAACGCAACAATTTTTTGTTATGTTAAAAATTTTTTATCCAAACTTTATATTTTCTATTTAGAAAATCATAAGATTTTTCAGATTATCATTATTATTTAGACTCATTGAATTTGAACAATTTTTTTTAGCTTTTTGTTCCGGAAATAGATACTTTGAACAATCAAAATTTTTAATTTCAAAGAATCTCACCATTTTTGATTGTGTTAGTGTTTTTATTCGAAACTTGATATTTTTAATTTAAAAAAATCATAAGATTTTTCAGATTATCATTATTCTTTAGTCTCATTAAATTAACAATTTTTGTACAATTTTTGTTTCTTGCTGTCGTTTTATATCAGAATACGGTACTGTAAAAAAAATTTTGGATTCCAAAGAAGACAACAATTTTTTGTTATGTCAGTGTTTTTTATCGAAACTTGATATTTTTAATTTAAAAAAACATACGATTTTTAAAATTTTAATTATTCTTTAGACTCATTAGATTCGAAATTTATGCACAATTTTTTTTTTTTTTTTTTGGCTTTTCACACCGGAAATGGATACTTTAAGCAAACAAAATTTTGAATTTCAAAGAAGGTAACTATTTTTTGTTATGTTAAAAAATTTGTATCCACACTTTATATTTTTTATTTAGAAAATCATAAGATTTTTCAGATTATCATTATTTTTTTGGACTCATTGAATTTGAACAATTTTTTTTAGCTTTTTGTACCGGAAATAGGTACTTTGAACAATCAAAATTTTTAATTTCAAATAATCTCACCTATTTTGGTTGTGTTAGTGTTTTTAATCGAAACTTGATATTTTTAATTTGGAAAATCATAAGAATTTTCAGATTATCATTATTCTTTAGTCTCATTAAATTCAGAATTTGTGTACAATTTTTGGTTTCTGCTGTCGTCTTATTCCAGAATTCGATACTTTAAACAAAAAATTTGGATTCCAAAGAATACAACGATTTTTTGTTATATTAGTGTTTTTAGTCGAAACTTGATATTTTTAATTTTAAAAATCATAAGATTTTTTAGATTATCATTATTCTTTAGACTCATTAAATACGAAATTTTTGCAAAAATTTTTTTCCGCTTCTTATACCGGAAATGAATATTTTGAAGAAACAAACATTTGAATTTCAAAGAACGTAACAATTTTTTGTTATGTCAGTATTTTTTTATCGAAACTTGATACTAAATTAAAAAATCATAAGATTTTTCAAATTTTCATTATTCATTAGACTCATTAAATTCGCAATTTGTGTACCATTTTTTTTCGCTTTTTATATCGGAAATGGGTACTTTAAACAAACGAAATTTTGATTGTCAAAGAACGTAACAATTTTTCGTTATCTCAGTATTTTTTATCGAAACTTGATATTAATTTAAAAAATCATAAGATTTTTCAAATTATCATTATTCTTTAGACTCATTAAATTCGCAATTTGTGTACATTTTTTTTTTTTTTTGCTTTTTATACCGGAAATGGGTACTTTAAACAAACGAAATTTTGAATTTTAAAGACCGTAACAATTGTTCGTTATTTTAGTTTTTTTTATTGAAACTTGATATTTTTAGTTTAAAAAATTATAAGATTTTTCCGATTATTATTATTCTTTAGACTCATTGAATTCGAAATTTTTGCACAATTTTTTTTTTTTTTGCTTTCTATACCGGAAATACGTACTTTAAACAAACGAAATTTTGAATTTTAAAGAACGTAACAATTTTTTCTTGTGTTAGTGTCTTTGATCGAAACTTGATATTTTTAATTTAGAAAATCATAAGATTTTTCAGATTACCATTATTATTTTTTAGACTCATGAAATTCAAAATTTTTGCACGATTTTTTTTTGTTTGTGTACAATTTTTTTTTCTTTCATACCGGAAATCGGTACCCTAAACAAAAAATCTTTAGATTGGAAAGAAGCTAACAATTCTTTGAACAATTTTAGGTTCTCTTAACATTTTTCACCGCAAATCGGTGATTTTAATTTTACACTAATATTAAATTTATTTATTAAATTAAATTTATTATTTAAGTATTAAAAAAAAATTATGTAATTTGTTTTATTATTATCGTGGCAGAAATCTCGATATGAGACCTCATACAAGGAAACGTAAATATCATACTTAGTCACTGGATAAATGAAATCGCGTATGAATATGCAAACCAAAATGAATTATTCAACAGTCAGGTAAATGATCGTGTGAGTAGTGGAAGTAAACACTGGCGGAAAATGAGATTCGCTCAGAATCGGCTCAATCGCAATCGGCAATTCGCGAGTGGCGATGTTTTTTTTTTTTAAGTGAAAAAAAAAAAATTCTGTGAAAAAAAAATTTAGTGCAAAAAAAAATGTTGTGCAAAAATCACATGTAGTGTTCTGAAGAGTTTAATATGCCCGGAGAAATTCGTATGGAATTAAAATTTTGATTAAAAACTCAAATTCGTCTTTTTATATATTTTTATTTGACCAATTTATGTTTGAAAAAAATTAATCAAAAAGAAACTTCAAATATTTATGAAATTAGGTTTTTAAATAATTTTTTAATTATAAGCTGATTATATTTCAAATTTGTTCTGTTGAGGCCGATTTAAAAAAAGTTTAGTAATTTCAGTTGCAAAATGACTATTTTTTATATTTGCATTCACTTTTCTCTGTTTATTGATATTTTAATAAAAACACATACAATCAGTACAAATACTCTCCATGGAAGAAAATTGTTTTTGTAGACGAAATTGCCTTATTTCTTTAATTGTTATAAACAAAATAATTCATAAAATTGACATTCACTACATTTTCTACGGTGTTATTAAATTATATCTCAAGAATAATAGATTACTATAAGATATATGATACTGCCATTAAAAAACAATTTATGCTGTTATAAACAAATTTTATAAACAAAATGAATCTATTTCGCATTTTTGAACATAGAAAATTTTTTTCTTTAGTCGAATCACTTCTTTTCTTCCCTAAGTGATAATATTATCATATAAAATGTTGATATTTAATAACAATTATCATTTTTATAAACAACTGTTATAAAAAAATATACTTATATCGTATTTTTGAACTTGAAAAATTCATATTTTATGAACCCGGAAATTTGTTTTTTTTTTCGTAGAAAATCAATCTTCTCGGTTTAAAAATTCACCTCCCTGAAAATTAATTATTTTAAATAATAATTTAACATTTCTATTTTTTTTTCGAAAATGTATCTGTTTTGGTTTATAATTCAACAGTTTCAATAGAACCTTTTTCTTTCTCTACTGAAAAATATTTTTTGGTAAAAAAATTTTTATTTGGTTAAAAATTTTGTTATTATTTTCTCGTTGAAAATTGAACTTTTTTAGTTAAAAATTCAACTAGTAATTTGAAAATTAAACTATTTTCTTTAAATTTTTTTTTTCAGAAAATTAATCTTGTCTGTGGAAAATTCATATTTTTTATTTGAAAATCCAACCACTTGGTTGAAAGTTGAGTTACTTTGTTGAAAATTTTTTTTTTTTTTGTGTTGAAAATTAATTTTTTAACTAAAAATTACACTATTTCATTTTTGCTTGATAATTTAACAATTTTAATAAAACTTTTTTGTTTCTTCATTGAAAAATATTTGTTAGTAAACAATTTTTTTTTTTTTTTTTTCAAATTCAACCATTTTTTTAGAACCTCATTCTTTTTGTTTGATAATTCAACCATTTCAATACAACTATTTTCTTTCTC
>JAABKJ010005951.1:0-22458 GCA_011634705.1 Andricus grossulariae | reverse complement strand
TTAGATTTACGCGAAATGTCAAACTCAAAATATAAACATTATCGAGAATCTTGCCCGATCTTGCTTGCATTTTGAAGCCGCGACGGGATGAGATTAAACAATTGAAAACCAAAAGTTATCGACAACAAAATTATCTCGAATACGTGTAATATCAGGCGAGATCCGAGAAATTCTCGTTTCGGCGTGCATCTCTATTGGGATGCTGAACAATGCTGCATGAGAAGAAAAAAAGGTTCGATCGAAACAAATTATCCTGTTCCAAGAAAATAAAAATTCAAGATCGCGATGTCACAGTATGACAGACATTTTTTGCTAAAAATCCGAGGGAAAAAAGATAACATATATCCTTTTACCACAATGTGCATTTGATTTTTAAAGGATAAAAAAATTGGTTATGTCATTCTTCACTGCAACCAGTATAAATAAAATTTGAAGCGAGAAACGGACTTGATACGAATTTTAATGTTTCTGAATCGATATTTTGTTACTTTTTTACTTGTGTTATGTGATAAATTTCATCTTCTTACTATGGTCTGTGAATACTTATTTCTTAATGCAAATCTCATTCATTTTTTTTTAATGTGGAAAGGAAAGTCAAACAATATAGATACCGATGATATAACATTTCCGGCAGGATCCTATACTTCGCATTTCCTTTCTATATCCTCATATAAAAAATGCACTTCACAAACTACCATTCCCGGTTTCAAAACGTAATATTTGCTCGGAATCGCCTTCTACCATTCCAATAATCTATTTGCTTGACATGAAACAGAAAATGATGACATTTTTCTTTATCAGGGACATCGTATCCCGAATCATAATTAGGTTCGACACATCTGTATCCAACCATTTTCAGTTAGCAAATATTTCCACTGAGTAAATATATTCAATTTTGAACTCCTGTCATCACTCAAATATTGTTAATATAATACATTTTTAATTATAAATAATATTATCCGATAAAAACACATACGGAATAGTGCTAAACTGTGTACAATCCGCAGCTGCGCCCTCTGTCGGATTATTTCGGTTCTACCACTTGGAAGCCCATATTTACGGAAATCTTTTCAAGGAATCGGATAGGGCTGCACATAGTAATTCGGAAAAATAAAAGTGCTGTTAAATAGTAATTCGGTATACTAAAAATTTTGACAAAAAGTCAAAAAGTGGCCAAAATTGGGTCTCGTGGTTTATGGAAGCCCCCTTACGTAAAAGAAAAGTTGGGGAATATTCATGCACCTCTGATACAAGAGAAGATAGCGAGGTAAGGGATTAATGTTGGTTTAGTCTCTTTAATTACTATTTTAACTGAGGGATGAATGTGGATTGCTTTTGACGACAACTGAATACCTAATATAGTCTCGTGCTACGTGACTGGCATGTAGCATAGACTGTAATGTTTATCAAACAAGTTTTGTAGTATCTATAAATGAAGCTGACTAATTTTATTGTCACTTTTCTTCAACTATTGCGATAATTGGGATTCTTTGTGAGGATGTTGATTGGTCCGTCCTGTCTATTTTTTTTTGTTAATATACAACTTGAATAATTTTATCAGGATTGTGTGTCTCGGGGGTTGCCAGTTGTGATTAAAATGAAATTTCCAAAGATTGTGAAAAATTAATTTATTTTACAAATTTTCTTTTCTGAATAATTTTAATAGTTTTCAAAGATTGTCAAAACTTGGGAAGAAAACAGCATTTTAACAGTGTTCGAATAGATATAACATATGAATAGAAATCTACTAAAAGATGTTATCCTCTCTATGCACTGCGTGAACGAAAACACACTAAAACGTGTGTCATGTTTTGATATATATATATACATAAGTCTTCAAATATTCTTAGTTATACACATTTTTATCACATATTTTTAAAGAATGCTAGTCTTGTATGCCGGAATTAACAGACAATATTGTGCAGCACTCGATCAAACAGTCTTTTTACATTAAACAGCTAATAAATAATGGTATTTGTAGTGGAAACTTGCGTTGGCAGTTAATACTTTGGAAAATCTCTATGCGCATCTTATTGACTTTTTTCCCAATGATTTGTTTCTATAATTATTTTTGTAGGCCGTGTAGATTTGAACGTCTTAACTAACAAAATCTCCAGGTGTGAGTTCCATATTGACACAGTATCACCTTCTTGAAGGCCTGTCGGAAAACTTTATTAAAGATGGTGTAGAAAATCGGATTCACCATTGAGCTGGAATAACCGAGCCAAGTGACAAAGTCAAATAATGTGTGGTCGATTTTCTCTTCGCATTCAGCACAAATTACTGGTGTCAGATTCAAGACAAAGAATGGCGCCCACAGGATAACGAATGTAAAAAACACAACTCCCAGAACTTTTGTAGCTTTTTGCTCAAGCCTGATAATTCTGCCGTGCCGGGAACTATTTCTAGATATCACACTACTATTTCGAGAGTGACTGACTCGAACAGGGCCAGAGTTCTTATTAACTGCTGTATAGGGAGTCCAAGTGCTGCCTTTTGAAGCCAAATTAGTAGCATAATTGTGGGCTCGCATTGTTGCCGCCCTACGCAGCGGCACAGATTTCGAGGATGCCACTGAAGTCTTGGTATTTCCTGCAAATCAATAGAAAATACGACTCTTGTTGCTACTTTCTTCTAGTAGTTGATTAGAAAAAAAAAATAATAATTTTTATATATTCATACCAACACTGGAACCTCGTCTTGCACTTTTCCACGTGACAACCGTAATCGACGTTTCGTGAGACTTGTCTTCAAGTTGATCGGGTTTGTTTGAAGAATCATCGAGATTGTGTGTTGAAGACTTGGTGCTGTCACTGAAAGTAACTTCAATCTCATTTGGATTTTGAGGTGGTTCATTTTTTGACATTTCGACAAAGGAGGAATAACTGCATGATGAAGATGGCGATTCAAGTCTATCAAATTTCATTAATGATTTTTCTCCAAGCTTTTCGGACGGAGATTTGTTCACAATGGTGTGTTCATGGAAGCTGAAAGAACGTTTCCGTGGAATACTACTCAGTGGATTCATATTGACTCGCTGTAAATATGCCTCATTGTAGGTAGATGCTCTTCGACGATATTTCCATGGCGCTGGTAGTAAATGTTCATTCGTGGTTACATTGAGGCTCGCTTTTGAACCAGAAATGCTGTATTCAGTGCTTTTTTCGCTCCTGAAGTACGGGAAGATATGTATTATAGGGTGGTTCTTATAACCTGGGGTACACATTTTGGTACAAATACTATGTGGTAACTGTAATGGATTCTTCATAATCAAATAAAAAAAAATGGTCAAAAATAAAATATTGTCTGACGTGTGCACTAGTTTCAAGTTCTAATTGAATAGAAAGATCGGCACTTTTGAGTGCCACAGTCAGGCACATGAGTTGTATCAAAAAACACTGCCTGCCTGCCTGCCTGCCTGCTTGTCTGCCTTACCTATTATCGAAGCTGCGTTGACAGTTTGGTTGATACTGGTTGTTGGTTGACTTTGGAGCATTTAAAAGCGATTCATCTCCGATATTTGTTATTCCCTCCAGTCCTTTTGACCATTTCAAAAGTTCCGCTCCAAACGAGTGAAGAGCTGACATTGCCGACGGCTTAGGCTCACTCTCAGGCAGCCACAGATCATGTGTATCTAGTGTAGTAAGCTCCGTATCCGTTGAAGCAGCAGAAGTGTGTACAGGTGTTCCAGTACTTCCCTCGGAACTTTTGTTCACTAGTAATTTTTTCCATGTGTGCCGTCGTTTATTTATTTCTAAAAATTGAGTTTTTATCACTTCTCTTCGAGAAACGTCACAGAGAGAAGTCCTATTTTATGTGTGTTTTCAAAAGCAATATGCGCTCTTTTATGTACTTGCCTGATCCTCCTCCAATATTTTCGCTTTGATCTGCCAACAGTTTTACTGTTAAAGCATAAGTGATTAACATTACTCCAAGAGGAATAAAAAAACAAATTATGCTTCCGATCAATTTATATAATGGATCGGGTATTTGGCATGTTCCGTTCACAAGTACAGAGTCATCGTCCTGCAAAACATTCATAATTTAGTGCTTGGTAACAATTCGAATCAGTGTTATAGATTAATGAGATTTGAAGTGGAGTCTAGAAATACATATCTCTAAGGCTGTCCGTGCTTTATATCAAATCACCTTTAGATAAATTCAAGATTGAACTTTGTCCCGATTTTTTTGTCATTTCTTCAATTTTGCAACAACAAAAAAACATGCCAAAAAAATCTGAGGTGCCTTTTGGCAGCGTGATCTTGAAATTAATTGCGCTGATATTTATGCATTTGTTTATTTTCAAAAAGTTGACTTCTATTTCTATTTCTATTTCTAGGACTCCAGAGCAATGTCCCAGTGTTGTGTCCCTTTTGGCAGAAAGTTACAATCCACACGTGAGGTATGGAGCAGCCATGGCCTTAGGAATTGCCTGTGCGGGCACCGGATTGAAAGAAGCGATCGCGCTTTTGGATCCCATGACCAATGATCCCGTCAATTTTGTGCGGCAAGGTGCTCTAATTGCATCGGCCATGATCTTGATTCAACAAACTGAGGCCACCTGTCCTCGTGTAAAAGATTTTCGCGCTCTTTATGCTAAAGTTGTCGTTGACAAACACGAGGATGTAATGGCAAAGTTTGGCGCCATTTTAGCTCAGGGAATCATCGATGCAGGTATGTGTATATATGTTATTAATCTTGTATTCTTTACTTTCTTCCAGGAATTTCTACACATACCTAGGGACAAGTTTAAAGTTGGACAGGGCGTAGGAGGAGGTTTCTGGGGTGCCTAGGGATAATTTTCTTTTTCTCTTTGCACAGATTGTGATTTTATTGTTTTTACTCTTGTTGTTGTTGTTGTTGTTGCACAGGTGGTCGCAACGTAACAGTTTCACTACAATCCAGGACCGGGCACACAAACATGCTGGCAGTTGTTGGAGCCCTAGTGTTCACTCAGTATTGGTACTGGTATCCTCTAGCTCACTGCTTGGCTCTGGCTTTTACACCCACTTGTTTGATAGCCCTGAATGCTCAGTTAAAGATGCCCAAGTTGGAAGTAAGATCGAATGCACGTCCAAGTGTCTATGCTTATCCAGCTCCATTAGAAGAAAAGAAACGAGAGGAACGAGAAAAAGTTACTACAGCCGTACTCAGTATAGCAGCACGTGCCCGAAGGAGAGAATCAGAGAGACGAGCTCGAGACTCTCATGAAAAAATGGACGTGGTACGTTATAATAGATATTAAATATGTTTTTTCTTTTTTTTTTTAATTTTCCTGAATTATTATAGATCTTGTACTCTTTGTAGTTCCTCTTTTAGCTTTCCCTATTTATATTTATATTCGATGTAATAAATCACGGTTTGTGAAACTATAAACCTAGACGCAACATCGCTCACCTGCCATCGATATTCTTCACCGGGGGAGGATCTATAAATTGTCATATTTTCGCTTAAATTTTCAATATTCTACAGTTAGTTAGTAGTTACTGAGTTAGAAACTTTTAAAAACTTGTAATTTAAATTTAATTTAATTTTTAACTTTTAAAAACGCCAAATATTAATAATTTTTCATAGTTCCATTCAAATTGGCAAAACTCGTGGCTGAAGTCGTTCAAGTAATGTTTTTTCTCGGTCCAGCTATAATACAAAAATATTTAATACTTTATGTTAATATGAAGCGTACATTATTAATGAAATTATTGTTTAGGATGTGCCAACAACTGAAGCAAAAGAAGTTGCAGACAGTAGTAAGGATTCTGCATCGAAAGATAAGGATGAAAAGAAAAAGGATAAGGAGGACAAGGACTCAAAAGAGAAAAAAGGAAAAGACGAAAAAGAGGAGAAACCTGAAAAGAAGGAGTCAGAGCCTAATTTTGAAATACTGCAGAATCCAGCACGAGTTCTCCGTCAGCAATTGAAAGTAGTGCAGTTAGTCGAAGATTGTCGTTATGCTCCTGTTAAAGACATTCAGATAGGAGGAATAGTAATGGTTAAACACATACAATCGGGCAAGGAAGAGGAATTGGTTGAGCCAGTAGCTGGTGAGTAATGTCAGCTTTTGATTATGTTGATCTGTACTAATCTGTAGCAGCAGCTGTGAGTTTTCTAAGTGAAAAAACGCATCCGACAAAGATACCATTTCTGGAAAAAAGTAGAGTTCTTTAACACCCTTTGTGTGCTAATGTAAGTTTTTTCGAGTTGCAACATCCATAATAAATCTATATTAAAGGAAGCAAAAGCAAAATAGATTTGCAGCTGTTGAAATGCAAAAAATTACAAAAAGTTCTTTAAATATACCAACAAATTTAAAAATAACATTAAAAGGCACTTTAGCCACAATGTCTATTAGAATCTATCTGATTTTTGAAGCCCATAATCTCATTTAAAAAAAAAAAGAAAAAAATCTAATGTTCTTTTGGAAGACAAACCTTAAATCTAAAGTGCATAATAGAATAAAACGTTATTTTTGCCGAGGATATGGATTCATCAATGTCGCGTTCTTCTATATTACAGCATTTGGTCCGAAACCAGATGAAGAAAAAGAAGCTGATCCTCCTGAGCCATTTGAATACACCGAAGAATAGAATGGAGAAAATTTGCATAACATACTCAGTCCTCCAAATAATTTCTCATATGGTCGACTCCTCACACATTCAGTATAATCAGTATGTACATGTAACGTTATCAGTATACTGATGTTTCGAAGTTTTGCAATAAAAATTATGAATAATGAAAATTTCATTTTATCTGTCCCGTAAACTTTGTTTTTTTTCTTCTTCTATAAATAGTTATCGATCCTAAACTTCTAAATAATGTAGATCATCTGTTGTCTGAAATTGTGACTTATTGAAAACTACACCCAATTTCCCAAAAGATATTTCCTAAAAATATTGGTATAATATATGTGTACTGTATGTATAAACTGGGGTGTACCTTTGAATACATGAGACACAGCGGAAGACTCATAGCGATGCTGAGTAACCAAACGAAAAGTATCTTGAGTGTAACACGTCTTCTTGTTTTATTGCGACCAAATTTCATAGGATACCGTAAACTCAGGTATCTGTCCACGCTGATGGTGCACAGGTGCATTATGCTTGCTGTGCAGAAAAGAACATCCAGGCATATCCATGCAAGGCAGTATATAGCTGGAAGGGGAAAGTAACCTGAAACAAAAGTGTTTGCCTCGTGAATACATGTCCGAATGAGTCGTTTTACACTGCATGTATATTTTCATGCTTCTAAACTTTAAACTTGGATGTCCAAGAATATATTATTATTATAATATATGTATCATCTATACAAGTACAATAATAAGTTCTTTTACCTCGTACTAGAGTAAGGATTCCTAGAGGCATCACTAGAATTGCAACCATGAGATCAGTAATCGCCAAGCTCATCAGAAAGTAGTTTGTCACATTTTGTAATCGTCTTTCCCAAGTTATGGCTAAACAAACCAAAATATTACCAGCTGCAGTTCCCAGAACTAGCACAGAAGCCAACATTGCCCACCAGTTGTTAAAGGTTTCGAATTTTTTCGCGTTTTGCGGCGGCACATCACTCGAAGCTTTGTAAATACTGTCATTCAATATTTCGAGTGCATTCAAACAGCTCACTGTATTATTAACACCAACATTCATAATACCAATGTTGTTAAAAAATGAAATATCAGTAATAAAGGGCTGCTCCGTGTCGTCAACAAAAATTTCAGAATTAGTCACATCATATGCTTCATTGATAATTATGTTACTTATCATCGTCATCATTACATATCTGACTTGCTTCTTCGAGTGCTTCGAGAGCTGCTGCAGTCTGTTTTTCCGTTGCATTCATCTGAAATAATGTATTGGAATTACAACTCTCAACAGGACAGGTTAAGGAAGTATGATAATTGGGCAATAACACGCTGACAGTTGAGACTGCGGTGAATTAGATTCCTGACCCCCAGAAATGGTAGCAAGTATACAGTAGAGTAGAAACCCATATTGAGAATAAATACTTTTTTCTGTTCGATTACGTTTTCTGTTCCGGTTCAAGGAAAAAGAAAAGAAAAAAAAAACGATTGAAATGTGGACTCTGTGAATTACAGATTCAGATATTTAAAACTTGATTGGTTTGTGACTATATGAATCGGCCAGTTCTGCGGACGGTTTTGAATCTGCAGTGTCTACTTCAAGCAAAGTTACACTGAATTGTTTTCCCTCATTTGGAATGAGATCGACTCTTTTGAGTTTAGATTGCCGTATTTAACATGAACTTTTGTAAATTATTGAAAGATAAAACATTTATAAGCAAAGGCTATCAGATTTCTTTTGCTATATTTCAGTTCTGGAAGATCACAGGAATCAAAACCTGATTTACTTGCGTTTGAATGGGTTTTGAAATCTTCTGAATTGTGTGTCTGTCGCTGGAATCGGACAGATTGCCACCGCTAGGTTTCGAAAAGAATTTTACTCGGTATTATTTTTTGACTACCGTCGGAAATTTTGTACACTTGTAGCGCGAGCGGCACTAAAAATCACTGATGATTTTGGAACACGGTAACCTCCTGGTCGGAAATAAAGCTAGACACTTTTTTTTAAAACGTTCAGAAGAAACACAATAGACAGCTTACGAAATTCTATGTCGAATAACTCCTAGTAGAGATGTTGTTGACTTTTTAAAGTGGATATATCATGTAGGAAGTTTTTTTTTCAATTTAAGAATTTCGCGAATTTTGTACCTAGACTTGAACTTGTGTGATGAACTGGGAACGTTGTATCCAAAATTTGAAATTTACAGGACGCAATGTTTAAAATATTAGCTTAATTTAAGGACAATAAAACTTAAAAAGTCTTTACGGGTTCCAGAAAATCACAAATCGCATAATTCTGCTAAAAAATGAATTATATTGGATGGACTATCACTTGAAACACGTTCAACTTGGTTCAACCTTACGACAATTAGTTCCGAAATTTTAACGAGCTTTCCAATTGAAAACCATTCAAAAAATCCACTTTTAATTACATATCATCAATATTGACTTCATACTCAATTTCTTCAAAAGTATAAATTTTGCTATACAATACACTCATTAGGAAAATATTTAAAGTATTTTTTCCACGTTTACAAATTAGATATAACAATGTGTTGACTATAAAGTAAACGATTTAATTTGTGCAAAACAAATGCTATTGGTAGTTTTATTTTTATTCTTGAGGACAAAAGTTCACTCAACCAGTACAGTGATTTTATGTTTTCTTGTACGATTGAAATGTTTTTGTACATCACCTGACTATAGAGAAAGGCGTTCACTCCTGACAATGTTGATGCAAATTGATATTACAATGATATATGTTCCAATTTCTCGTGCATTCTTCTCTTCTAATTATGTTTTTCTGCATCTTGTGCTCTCTGCTTTGTCTTTTTAGCAAAATTAATTGCGCCGCGCGCACACTGTCGATACCGCGTTTGTACCTGGAATAGGCCGTGGATCAAAACGCAAAGATCAACGGATAACACTACCCTGAGAATTCTTTTGCATTACTACCCTAGTAGCTCTCATTCTCAACCCCCAGCTCTCCATAAACCACCTACCCCTTTACTCGACTCACAAAATGAACGCATGCGCATTTTCGATCAATCCAAGTTCCAAATGCTTGTTAAACAAATTTGTTATCGCAGACACGCGCAATCTTATACATACAGTAAAGCCAAAGTCATAGTAGTCATATGCATGATTGCGACAGAGACGCTCTTATATGGTTCATCCACTAGCGCCTCACTCGCACTCACGTACGCTTCCCTGTAGGACTATTATCAATTTCATTTTACTATATAATTCTGTGTAAAATTTTTTTAATTTTTCATATTTGACCAATTACTTACTCTAATATAATGACTACCAATAGTTTGGATTGTTCGCGAGATGTGAAAAAATGGTTTTTCAATTCCAAACAGAAACCAAAAAAATATATTTTTTGGCACTTTTGACCTCAATTTTCACAAAAAACCAGCCAAGGAATGGTAAGGTGGGATATTCGAAAAATTCCCAGTGGGCCGGCACTATTTTATAAGCAATTTGGGCGGTTTGACTTGCAGGTTTGGACCGCGCTCCCTGATTCTGAACAATTTTTACCAGGCCGATTTTCTATTTCAAGCCAGCCTTGGATATTGAAGATGTGGGGTTTCGGATTCAGGGACCAACAATCTATGAGAAACTTTAAAAAAAAAATTTTTTGGTCCTGTGTTATTATACTCGTATCATGGTTATATGCTGAAGAAAGCTTCACACAAAAATTATGGTATTTAAAACTTTTATTTATTATTGTGACGCGATATACAAAAATTCATTCTATACGATTTATTTGTTAAATTGTAATACACGATTACACACTGCAACAAAATAAACGTTCATCCAAGCACAATGAATTTAGTCCGCACATTTAATCTGGACAGAATTTTGCTCAACTTTTATGATCCACGCGTTTGTCAAGTATTGATGATTAGTATATAATATAGAAAAAATAAGACAATAAATATCATAAGACTTATATTATTTAATACTTTTCATTTTTTAAATCAATAACAATAACATAATCTGGCAGTGAGAAGTTACATACATTATTAGCAATAAGCATGCCGTAGTCTGTCTCTGTATCATTACGGCTATTTGAAGCTGTATAATGTATAATAGGCATACTTGAAAAATACATCAGAAAGAGATCCAGTAATCATAGTGACGCAATAAAATGAGTTTTTCAAATCATTTACTAGGAGAATGTGTATAAAAAAAATTTTAACTTTTGTGCTCCCACTTGTGTACAACATTTGTTTAGTGTAGAATAGTTGTCATTTCTGCTCACCAGTTAAAATACAGGCAAAAAAAAATTGCTCACAAGAATCCTTCTGTGTGTGTGTATGTGTGTTTGCTTGTGATTATTGCTAAATGTCAATTGGTTAACTTCACGAAATGTATATATGAGCTACACAATCAAGCAGATCTTCAGCAGATGCAACCGTTATCGCTTTCAGACTCGCCTCCATTATGCAGCGATGATTGGTTTTGCAAGTCGACAGCTGATTTCAACCATTAAGGAACATAGAGTAAAACTAATACAGTTTAAATCATATATATATATATATATAATCATAGGTATAAATTCAAGAAAACGATTTCTACCAAATACCTCATGCGTCAAGTTTTTAAAAGAACTTGAATTCGAGGATACCAGGGTACTTTAATTTAAAAAATAAAATAGTCTTTATTATTTTCAATTGCTGGTTTAAACTAAGTTCATTCACAGTAAATTATGATAGACAAATTAATGACACAAGTAACGCAGCTTTCTTTGAAAGTACTGTGACTTTGACACTTGTAAAAATGATAATTTAATTTTTTAATTTTCTAGGGGTCCTTATTGTATGTGCGATTGTAGGGATGAGGGTTGTTGCATGATTTACAAAAAAATAGATTTTTCAATAATATGTATATTATCTGCTCTTCACACCAGTGAAAAAGATATTGTTTAAATGGGTACTATATTTCAGAGACAATTTAAAAATATCTAATATTTTTAATATTGAAATGACCTTGACTTGTTGAATGACCTCTATACAGCGAAGACAAAAATCACAAACTGATGTCAGATTAATAAAGATTCGAAATTAAAAAAATGTCTACAAGTTTGATCATACATTGAAATTGAGAAAATCGAAATACATTTTTGAAGCGTTGTTTGTAGATACTAAACTGCAAAGCAATTTCAGAAAATGAATGTTCTAAAAGATTTACAAGATTACCGGCATCAATTTAAATATGGATAACGCGGCAAAAGCCGTTAATGAAAATGGTAAAAATGTAACTTTACAACAAATTTTTATTTTCATTTCAGTGATTTCAGTTTGATTTAGGCTATAATTAGTAATAATGATTCGTTTTGGTTGTAGGTGACGATGGTATATTTTGTCAAGAATTATTCGTCTCTCGTTTCCATACACTCTCCGATAAATTTTGTTGGATAAAAGTTGTCTGGAAGATTTTTTTAAACCAAAAACAAACTTTGTACGAAATCGAGTGGTTTGAATTTAAATTCAAGCACCTCCCAGAGCAAGTGGACTTCCGGCACCAGTTGCAAGAGATTAATTTTTATTCATTGCAACATTACTATTTCTCCTTCAGGAATCGCTAATAAGATATCATCCAAGTATCTAAAAAAGAAAGGTTAAGAACTCGAATCCTGATAAAATTTCTTTTTCAAAGTTGTCCATGACTATGTCAGCAAAAACTGGGGAAAGAGGCGAACTCATTGGCAGTCCTATCTGTTTAAAATAGGTTTTATACTTAAAATGTAAGCCTGCGTTATCTATAAAGATAACCGAGATCTTTCTTCGAAATGCTATACTATTGGAAGTTTGTATTTGGGGCAAGCTGATACCACCTAATGAGGACCGCAGAAATTGCGCATTCTTTCGGTACATTGCTTGACAGTGAAACTGCATCAAGAGATGCAAAAACGTAGTTCTCCGAATCTCTAATTTTTCTTGTATTTTTTACAAACTCAAAGCTGTTGAGCAATATTGAAACATTATCTGTAATTTTCTTCTTTAAAAAAACCCGCCAGATACTGTGTCGCGCTGCCTAGATAAGAAACAATTGGTTTTGGAATTTTTAACCATAATTTATTCTTGACATTCGAAACGTTGTAGATCTAATTCATATAAATATAGTCCGGAAAGAGAATTTGTTTCATTCAAAATAATGCCCATTACAAATTGTCTTCATACGTCTGTTTTCAATTAGTCTTATGAAAAAATTGTATAGTAATTGACATTTTGACATCATTATTGACAATTACCAATCATATTTTAGCTACTGGGAAAAGTTTTGGTAAAATAATCGAGGCTAACAATGAACGAATATTTTTTCCATATTATTACCAGAATCCTTCATTTCCTGCAACACTGATCGAAATTAATGCATTTTGAAGAAAACTCGAGAAAAGGTCACTGCTATTATTGACTTATTCATATCATCTGACATAAATTGAGCCGTTCAGGAAAAAAACACCAAAATAAAAATAAACTTTATATTCTATAAGGTATTATGAACAAACGTGACAGATTTTCACATTTGTTTGCCAAGTAATATCATATCTCTATAAAATGGGGCAAAAAATTTAAGTTCAATCATTCCCAAAGTTTTTATAAACAACTATGTAAAGAAACGCATAAGTTCTTTTTACAGAGAACAGTTATTAGAGACAATTATTGTTATATTTTCGTAAGAAAATTAAACATTTTGTACGTAGGTGATACAGAAAAGTAATAAATAGTCAAATTATTGTTTTATTGTTAGCAATAAGCAAAAAATCAGAGGTAACTGTACTGTGAGATTATTCAGGATGATTGAAGATATATTTGAAAAATATAAAACTGACATTTAACATTTGATTTAATTGTTAAAACAATTTATTTGAATAAATACTTGATTGAATCAGTTTTTTGTCTGCCCATGGGACATAATAGATTAAAGAAAGGTTTGAAACTTTATAAATTGTTTATAAATATTAAATTGATGACAATGTTTTATTACTAAATATCATTCTAATAATAAAGCAGAAGAATTTTAGACAAAAATAATACATTTTTGTCTACTAAAAATACACAGAAATATTTTCCTTAAATAATTTGTTAATAATCATTTTAAATATAATTTTTATGTTCTTTAAACCAACCCTCACTAATTCTAATCAACAGCGAGTTCATTTAAGTAATTTGTGCAGAGATAAAAAGATCAAATTATTGAAATGGAAAATTTTGTGAAACGGCCCCAGCCGTGTGAACTGTGCATCCGACCATGCGCGCACACTGAGAAAATTCACTGAGAATCTAAAAGTTACAGAAAAAAATCCAAAAACCATGGGAACATGCATTTTAGCGGACAAAGAATCTGAAAAGCCATTCTCCGCAACAACAAAAAAAGTCGGCTTGACTTGTTCGTGCAGAGAACGGTCAATTTTAGACGAAAATTGAATGGCAGTTTGTAGATTAGAATCTGAGCAATTTAATAGTACCAACTTCATAATTTTCGAGAGTATTTCTGAATTTGGTAGACTCAACTTCCGAAATAAAGACCACCGATTTACTGATTCCGAGAGCTGTGCCCCTCGATGCCAGAGGCGGTGCTCAACGAGGCATGAAACACCAGCAGCGTAGCAACAAAGGGACAGTGAACGGTAACTCATACGCGTCTGGTGCCTAACCGATTCCACGCCCCTGACTATTTACGTTTGAAGGCCTCCGATTGAGGAACAACAAGGCCAGTGCGAGCCATCCCCGAAACTGGTCTTCAATCGGAAGTTGACTGTACTTTGCGCAATCGGGTAATAAACGAATTCAAAATTAAAGGTTTATTTTTAAAAAGTTTTGTATCCGCCTGTATATTTTTAATAGGACGCACAGACGATATGATTACCATTAGTTTATAATTAATTAAGCTTATTCAGGCCCTTAATCAGGTTGCATTCTAAAGACCCTATTTAGGATCTGAGTAATAGTCAGCTTTTTTAAAAGGGCGCCAGCATTCATACATTGGGAGACCATACGTACGGATTTCCCCATACATGACCTCTATTAGAGGCATGCGACTTGTTTCCTACAGTATTTGTGACATTGCCCGGGTTTTGGAAGTACCATTTTCAGTAAATTATTTAATAAGTAAAAAAACGTCGAGTATGAGTGATTTCTAGTGATTTTCATCAATTTGTTTGGCAAATAAAAAATATTTTTATAATTTCAGATTTTAATTATTATTCTTTTTATTTGTGTAAGTGGTAGGTTGAATTTTCTCTTGACACAGCAAAGCTGCTCCGAGTTGCGGGCAAACTTTACAGAGTGCCCTGTTTAAATTTTAAGACTGAATTTCTAAAATTAAGTAGACATTTGAGCAAAGCTACAGTTCTCGTCATTTTTTTTTTTTTTTTTTGCATCATACCCCCTTAACCTTAATTTTACATCCATGCCACAAAGCGATTAAAAAAATGTTGATTGTTTGCAATATTACGAAACATTGTATAGGCCACTCGTTAGTGTAACATCACTAAATTAAACAAAAAATGTATTCAGCCTGACGTTCCAATGTCCTTAAAGGCCTGTGCCACTTACCACGTGAGCAAATCAGTTTCTAAATATTTCTCGGTGAATATTTTTCAAATGATGAGAAATACGAAACGAAGTTAAATCGCCTATTTTTGGTTAAAACAATAAAAAGCAGTTAACTTCCGTTTTGCCGGTTACATTCTTTATTGGTTAATTATTTAAACCAAAGTCATCTCTTCATGTTTCTTACCAGTTTCCAAAGTTTCAGTGAAAAATATATATTATTGTGTGGACAAAAACATGCGGACATTGAATTGCTCATGTAGAAGGTATCACACGCCCCTAATTCTAAATGCAAGCTGCTAGAAGACCACTACAATAATACCAATAATAATTGTAAGAATAAAAATAATAATAGTAACAATTTACTAATAATTTATTTATTAATTTTTAATATCGGGCTGTGACCATCTTAAGTCTGAGAGAAAAATGAGGCTTCTCAATTTTTTGGTAATAATTTACGAAAATGTTAAGATAAGAATATCAATTTTGTAAAATAATTTAATCAGACAATAAGTGAAAATACGAGTGTCACTGAGAAACACTTTACACGTAAAACCTGCGTGGAAAAATAGTCTTTTTTACAAATATACTTGCGTGCAGTGTCATGTTATTAAGAAATGACAGTGATTAGAGTGATCTTCTATACGAATTTTATCTTAAAGTCCTAAATATTGATTGCATCCTATAAATAAATCTTGTTCCACATCGTTAATAAATTAATAAATGTATAGTATCCTATATAACCATGTAATGTGCTTGAGTGTAGTATTGTACAGTCAATCGTAAGTTATTGATAATACTCTGCAATAAAAAAATTACACTTGAATTAACTGCATTCACATAGTTGTACGAAAACATGAAATAATCAATTGTAACACAATAAAAATATGGTGTGTGTCAACTAAACTTCTGTCTTTATAAAGAAAGAAGAGAAACCATTGCACATCTGCGCCATACAATTACAAATTATACACGTATGAAAAATATACAGCATGGAATCGTATTTACATTTTGGAGACACTTCTGAGCATGTAGCTTCTATGAAATTTCATTTATAACCTTATGTGTGAATGAATTACTGCAAATTTTCTACTACACAATATGTTGCAGTGATATGCAAAATATGAAAATAGACGAAACAGAAGGCAATTAAGTGTATCTTCTGTAAATGCAGTTAGTTGATGCAAATGCTTTTTATAACCGACATCTAGTCAAGCAAGGCAAATTTAGTACTTTATATAACTTGCAACAAATGGCCCACTAAAAAAACCTAAAATTTAATATTTTTAGTAAAAAAATTAACACAAAAATTGAATCTTCAATTCTACTTAATTTAGATTGTGGTTTGTACCACTAGGACCGTTGTAGATTTAGCATGCACAACTGCTCTCCGACGATTTCAGTTCGATTGGTGTGTCCTTGAGAACTACTTCTTGCACTACGGGTTTAACACATTAAGGAAAACATAAAAACGTAAATGAAAAGCTAAATAAACGAGAAAGTATTAAAATTAACTTGGACCAAAAAGTAGAATAATTATTATTCATACCAGCACTTGAAAGTAAATGTCTTTAAATTTTGGAAAACTAAAAAATATATAAATAAAACACATAAATCGAGTTTAACGACTGCTGGGACTGCAGTTAAAAGCATGAAAATTTAAAATTCAAGAACCGACAGCGGGATTTTGATTGCCGAAATATGTTCTCTGCTCTGATAAGGATGATGATTCAAATTTGCGTGCATGACTCGCACCGATCGCTTATTCGTCTCACGCGCGTGGGTGTGTGTGAGTGTGTTCGCAATTAGCATTATACATGTAAAAAAACAAACAAGTTAAGATAATATTGCAGTAAGTATTTAATAAAAGGATACTGTCTTCTGGAGGCTTATTTTCCGTCGAGTCCATACCTGGCAAAGCTGCTGCTACTCTTCTAAACAGCTATAAATAAATGAATATGTAAATGGACATTTCAAAATGACGACAACAGACTTCCCCCCTCTCTTCTGAATAGTACATAATATTATATTGAAAATATTCTCAAAAGGATCTTACCTGTTTAACGTTATAACCTGCTTTAGCACTGGTCTCAATGAACATTACGTTTAATTCTTTAGCTTTCCTTTCACCCTCCTCAGTAGACACTTGTCGTTTATCACTTAAGTCTGTTTTATTTCCAACCAACATGATTATTACATCGCTGCCTCTCTCCGTTCTAACGTCGTCAATCCATTTTGATGTTTGGTGAAAGGAATTTGCATCTACACAAATTAAATTCGTTTTATCAATAAAGCACAAACATGCTCAAAAGCCACTCACTCGAGAGTTTTGCTTAATTATTCACTAATTCTACTTTAATTAAATATTAATTAATTATTCCCACTTTAATTATTGGTTAATCCCATTTTTTAACATCAAAGATCTTGAAGGACAGGGTGGGCGTTGGTGGTTCTTGGGTGCCTAGGGATAATTTCTGAGCGTTTGACAGGGCACTGGTGGTTCCAACGAGGGGCTATTCGCTGGCTGCAAAATCTGGAAATCTTAAAACTGTGAATGCGGCAATCTGTACTGAATTCTTATAGAGATTTCCAAGTTTTCGCTGAGATTGTCGGGAATTGCCGAGATTTCCGACTCTGCGCGAGATCAGAACTGATGTGGGATTCTCCACGAGAAATACAGCCTCGCCTAAACTCGGCGGCTTTCAAATTCAGTCGGCTGTTCCATCCACGCATAGAAATGCTCCACACCACCTTACCTCTCTCCACACTCAGTCAAAGATTGCCAAGACTTCTCAGTAATGCTAGAATGCTCAGTGATTTCCAAGAATTCCTCCAAGAATTCTCTTGAGATTTCCCGCCCAGCAATCTGAGATTTCTCAGTGAGTAGCACCTCGGCTGGCTCTTGGATGCGCAGGAACAATTTCTGAGAGCTGGACAGGGTATGATGCTTCTTGTGTGTCTAGGGAAAATTTCCGAGTTGGGCAGGACATTGGTGATTCTTGGGTTGTCAGACAATTTCTGAGAATTGGAGAGGGCGTTGGTGGATCCCATGCGCCTAAGGTCAATTTCCGAGTCGGCCATGGCATTGGTGGTTCTGGGATGCCTAGGATTAATTTATCTGAGTTGGACATGGAGTTGGTGATGCTTGGATGCCTAGGAACAATTTCTGAGTATTGGACAGGACGTTGGTATCGAAACGAAACTGTACTAAAAAATACATTTTGCTATCGCCATTTGAAGAGATAATCAGTTAAGAATCTTCCACGTAGACTATATCCACACAAGAGTCAGCACTTTCAACCCCTCGCTAAACATTGTTCCAAATTAAAGAATTTTCCCCCCACAAGCTACTGTCCAGTAGAACAACACTTTGGCCAAGCTTGACTCGCATCGAGTATATTACATTACCCCACCCACCCACCCACCCATATAAATGTAAATTATAAATGTAATTTATTTAATGAAATAATGTAACTTACTTGTGATGTCATAAACTACAACTGCCACAGTGGAGTCTCTAATGTAACTAGGAATCAAGGATCGAAAACGTTCTTGACCTGCAGTATCCCACAGTTGTAATCGAACAGTTCTATCCTCGAGGTACATGGTCTTGCTTAAAAAATCTATGCCTATCGTGGCCTGTAAATTACAACATTATGAGAACATGAGATTGCAATTTTAGATCTGCACCAGTGCAAGTATTTTAATGTTTCACAATTAAAGTAGTAACACGATACAATATATTATGCATTTCACAAGCAACTGATGCAAGCACTGCACTGTTATAGGAAGCAGAAATTCATCAATAGCTTTGAATGAGGAAGGTACGTGTGATGATTGCACAAGACAATCAATCAAATGAAAGTAGCTGAGTTGCCTACCTGGTATGTATTGTCAAAACTGTCGTACATGAATCGCGTGATAAGAGATGTTTTTCCAACTGAGAAAGAAAAGAAAGCATTTATTTAATTGTCAACTGTGCCAAAAAACAGTTCAGTTGTTGAACAAAGTGGGCGTACCTCATCAAATTGAATTAAAACATCCTATTATTATATTTTTATCTTTTTATCTTTTGTCAGTCTTTTTAGGCATTGTCTATTCGCTATGATTACCTAGATCTGGGTATCAGTAAAATACTTCATTGATGAATTAATCATGACTAAAAATATTCTTGAAAATTATCAATGTTTCTTGCACAGCCTTGTCACCCGATAACACAACATTTATTTGCAACGAACGAATGTAGTAGTAAAACGGAAAATAGTCGATATTCTCATAATATTTAAATAAATTCAAAGTCATATTTCATTTTTACTATGTTTTTCAGCATTAAAATGATTTCTCAAAATATAATCTCAATAAATGAACATAAGAATGTGGAACTACTGATGTTCTATTAAAACGAATTTATTTAATTAACTTTCAGTGTAAAAAAATGACGAAAATAAGAATTATTAGGATAATTAAGACATTGCGTTTATTCAAGAAAAATAAATATTTTGTACAAATTAAGGGCTCGGGAATTTCAATAAAATAAGAATTTTATGCTGGTCATTACTTGTTTAATTAATTGTATTATAATGAATAATACAACTATAATTTTCATATTTTAAGTCTCGAGATGCAGATCTAATTGTTGTTTTTTCTTGCCTTACAAAATATCGAGAGTGATTTATATCAAAACATTACAAAACAAGAGCGTACTTCTTTATTACGCAAATTATTATTTATATACTTATTGCTGTAATTAACATGAATACAAAAAAAAAAATAATTTCAAGTTAATCTGAACTACTTTTTTCGTATTCAATGAAAAATCGAACAATTCCAAATTTTTGATTTTCACGGCCATATGTAAGCGTTGTGCAGTGGAGTTATTAAGCACCCTGTGGAATATCGCAAGATGATAAACCGTTTCTTGCGAATTTCATGTGGAAAATGTCTACAATTTAAAGATTCATAAGCGCCACACGAATTTATAGCGAATTTTTGCGAATTTCACGCGACTCCGTATAAAGGTTGAATTATTTTCTGCTAGGTCTTTGAGCAGATCGAGAGGATAAAAAAATAATTAGAACGAGGAAACCTCGCGAATACATATTATACTATCGATTTATAACCTACAACTCGCTGCAAAATTTGTGCCCATTCCTAAAAAGATAATTTGACAGTGAAGATTGTACAGTTAAATATCTGAGAAGAAGAGAGTTGCAATTTTATCAAGTATTGAGCGAAAGTGTTGATCTTCTTCAAGCACTTACCGCTTTGCTCGCCAAGAAAGACAAGTTTAAATTTCCTTAACGGGTTACCAAAATCACCCGAAGACGACATCGCCGAAGGTTGAGAATCTTTTAATATTTTTTTCTAGTCCTGGCAATCACTGGAAAAATGTAAAAATGTTAAAATCAGTCATGGATTTTCCAAGAAAATAGCACAGCCTGACAGTTCTAACAGCCACTCCTTTCTATAGCTGTGGCAGCCACGTTTGGTTGGGAAGTGACGTCACATGATCAGTGATCTGAACAGGGTACTTACTATATTAGACAGGAATATGCAACCGCCATATTGGTTCCCGGACAGTTTGCGGGAAATAATGCGATAAGCATGTCCTGTATTTTAGTTGAAATTAAGTTTAGAATATATAAAAAAATGGTCTGCTGTAGTGCTCCGTCTTGCAAAAACAGAAGCAAAGATGGATTTAAACTTTATCGTTTTCCACTAAGACAGAGAGAAAGACTGTCAATGTGGATTATAAATTGTAGACGCGACAAATGGATTCAAAATTATGCGAAGTAAGTGCTTATATTTATTACTGAAACAATATAATTTAAATATCTGAGGTCTGAAACTTATGGTTATATGTCATTAAATTGCCTGCGAACATTTTTTGGTATGTTTCAGCGAAATAAGATCCAGAAGAAAGTAAGGTTAGGAACCCGTATTTGTTTTTTTTTAATTCAATAAAAACATATATTTTTTGCTATATGTATGCATTTTTATATTTATTTCGAATTAAATAAAATTTCGAATCAATAGTTAAAACCTACGTGTTATCGGTAAGTAGAATAATTTGGCATTTTGTTTTTCAATGGATCATTATATTATATTATAAAGTTTAAAACCACTGATCTTCCTGATAATATTATTATCTTGAAATATTACTGCTAACTTTACTTCAATTTTGTTACACATTACTATTTAAATTAGGTTCTAGACCAAAATTCATGTCTTAAAAATTCGATATCAAGATAGCGATTTTGAATTTCGCGGGGAACCAGGATGGCAGCTTGCATATTAGATATTTTCACTTCAACCATCAACTAACTTCACTTCATTGAGTGCTGAAGGGGAAAACAGTGGTCAAAATGCACGGTATTCGGTCCATTTTTACCTTATTTTGCTAATATCTTCGTAAAAACTAATTTTTTCTACATAAGTGTATTGGAAAAATAGTTTTTATTTTTCAGAAACTATTTAATGACATAATAAAATGATAATAATTATTATTCATTACGAAGATATTGCAAAAATAAAGCTTTGTCCTATATATTTGGTCCGTTGTTTTCCCCTTAGAAATCAACGAATAAAGTTACCTGGTAGTTGAAGTGAAAATACCGAATTAGGTATTTTCACTGCTACCACCAACTAACTTCACTTCGTTGATTGCTAAGGGGAAAACAGTGGACCAAATGCATGGGATAAAACTTTATTTCTGTAATATCTTCGTAATGAATAGTAATTATTATCATTTTATTATTTCATTAAATAGTTCTTAGCAAATACAAACTATTTTTCAAATACACTTGTACAGAAAAAATTAGTTTTTACGAAGATATTATCAAAATAGGGCAACATTGGACCGAATCCCATGCATTTAGTCTATTGTTTTCCCCTCAGCACTCAACGAACTGAAGTTAGCTGGTGGCTTAAGTGAAAATACCTAATCCCATCTAATATAGTACCCTAATCTGAACTTTCGCCTTCACGTCACTGCTCATCTCTGGCAAAGCAGGGACAGGAGATAGGTCCTGCCTAGTCAGAGGTGGCAAGTGACTAAAACAAGTATTCATTATAACGAAACGGAATACAATTTTTAAATAAAAGGCAAAAGTCAGGGTACCTTTTCACGGACCTCGATTTTTGAATTATTCATTGAATTAATATTTCACTTGTATCATATTCCACTGATTACTGCACCTGGGGTCGTGGGACTCCGATGCCTCATTATGGTGCATTTATATCTTACTTATTCGTTGTTAATATTGATATACTAAATGACTCTGAAAGTGAATCTGAAAATTTTGTCCGTTTTCTTTC
>JAABKJ010005950.1:0-22459 GCA_011634705.1 Andricus grossulariae | reverse complement strand
AATCTGTACCTCACTCGGATTAGAGGTGCTAATGTAGAGTCGCATTAACCCATCAGCTGTATTGAGCCATCTTGATTTTACAATTTTCCGAGGATACCGTTTTGCTAAGCTGGCAGAGCATTTTCCTTTCGAGATAGCTGTCACCATTTCGAAGAGATACTTTTGATCTTTGCTTAAATCACTTATATCTGTTAGATTAAAAACTACTCATATTTCGACTGGATGAAAGTTTACCACGGGGATATTTTCGCAATCCGGAAGTTGACGTCCAAGAGGTCCAGTTAGTGTATCTGCATTAGATGTAGGACCATCCAGAGTTTCAATCAGATGTCTCAATGGGAGCTCATTGGAATGAAAGAGGCACACAAGCCACTGAAGTGCTCTTTCCAATTTTATTTCAAAGCGCCGAATAATCCCATTGTGTTTTCCTGTATTTGTGTTCGTCCCATCGCAACTAATTATTACAGTTTTATTTTACTGGCATCCAGGTATTTGAGAATTGTATTGCAAATGTTTAATGCTGTCATAGGTTTTTCGACAGTTACATGACCCACATGCTTATTACCAGGCTCTTGAATCAGAGATACATGCTCTTCCCTGATGGTTCTTCAACGTTTGATATTTTTTTCGCCAACTTCTATCGACAAGGTCTTATCTTCTCTGCCATAAAAAAATAAGCCTTTCAAAGTCTGAAAATTTAATCTATACTAATCTTGTATTATTTTGCTCAACTTTTTTTTCTGTCTTCTTACTTTGCTCCTTTCAATTACTTGGGACATATCTTCAGATCTTATAAACCCGATATCTTCTAATAAAGCGCTTGCAAGGGCAGCAGCTCCTCTATCAGAAACATTATATCTGAAACAAGTGCTCACAAATTTATTTAGACACCGCCTGTTTTGATTCGACGATGTAATGTGGTGAAAATGTCGATACCACTTTTTTTCCTCGTCCGGTCAAGGCAGAATCCCTAAGGTGGAGAAGGGAAAACATTTATTGTACCGTGGACCCAGAGAGATTCTTAGCAAGCGGGCCGAATTGATTGTAGAACCTTTAATGGCACCAGAATTTCTGTATCTGTTTAGAATTGACTTCGCCGTAAGATTCCCAACATTTACTTCCCACGATGGCACCCCTTTGCTAGAGTCAACGACTTATCCCGCTCTCCGGGTGACGTCACGTGAGGCACCAACTAATTGGGCGGGCTCACGAAAGGAAACTCCTGGAATCAGCGACTGGCCACAAAAGGATTTAAGATATTATATTTTTCTAATTTTTTTTAATGATATCGAAATCCTTCATTCTCTAAAATTATAATCTTTAATTCTGTAAAAGGTCAAATATTCTTTGTCCGCGATCCCATTGGAAAAACATTTTTTAATTTGAAATGCCGCTCGTCGTCGAAAGACGAAGGTTGGGAAGGCCTGATGCGCGGCGGATTGGTCAATTCCAATCCCCCGCGCGCATGCGCAGTCATTTCACTGACCAGCTGCTCGCTGCCGTGGGAACCCGGAGATGGCATTCTGTCTTGATCGTCGCTAGAGAATACTCGAAACTTGTAACAGCCTCTTGTAAAAATACCTTTCACTACCGAAGGCCTACACAAAGTCCTACAGGACATCTCACGGATTCCACACGTAAGTGAGGTTACAATTTTGGTGTCCTTTTCCTTCTGTTTATTAAACCAAAGGAGATTATAACTTTTTGGTTCCGCGATTCTGACATCATTGGGTTAGCGTTCTTTAAATTTTATGTTCGCTTGTTCAAGTTCTTTATTTTGGTTCTCTTGGTTTAATAATCATATCTTGCTGCTAATTAATTATGAAAGCTATAGCTAACCTTGCTTTGTGTATTCGTTTTAAGATTCCTAAAGATTTTTAATTTGTTGAATAAATAGAGTTTTTATCAGCTATGTTTAAATCCTGCTCTTATTTTATTTAACCCAGGCTCCAGAGCCCTTACCCTCTAGACATAAGTTTGCATGTGATTTCAGGGGATAAAAATCATACTTGAAATTGCGGAATTAACCGCCTGGCGTGCATCAAACACGTCCGTTAATGGATCCTCCAAAAATGCACAGAGAACTTCCGCTTGAGATAAAGTGTTTAAATTTTCTTGACGTTTCATCAAATCGGAGCAACTGGAGCGAATTCTGGATCTGGAATTTGCCAACTAGAGAGAGAAATGTCTGGATCATGAGCTGCATCAATATAGCAATCAAATTTCTCGTCAGCTGTCTTTTCATCTATATTATCACTAATTGTAAAATTTTTAAATAATATTAAAAAGGTGAATTTTCCACCAAAAAGATAAATGTTCTACTAAAAAAGATGCATTTTCAACAGATTGTTGTATTTTGAAGTCAAGAAGATAAACTATCGACGAAACAGTTGAATTTTCAACAAAAAAGTTCATTTGTGAACAAGAATATTAATTTTCTACACAAAAAGGATTATTAAAAAATTACATGAATTTTCAACCAAGTACTTGAATTTTCAACTGAAAAAGATCAATTTTCTAACAACAATAGAATAGTTGAATTTTCATTTAAAAAATAAACTTGCAATGAAAAATGAAATAAATTTTCACAAAAATAGTTAAATGTTCATGCAAGGAAATTAATTTTTAACAAAATAGTCGCACTTTCAAGAATGAAATTAAAATTTCAACCAAATAATATAATTTTTAACCAAAAATAATTCAATTTTCAGCTCGGAAAACACGAGTTTTCAACAAATTATGTGAATTTTCAACAAAAAAATATCAGTTTTCCAGCAGAATTGCTACAATTTCTGTATCATCATCTTTTCTGTAGAAAATTGATCTTCTTGGTTGATTACCAAACTTGTTGATTGAAAATTCAAATCTTTGGTTGAATATTAGACTATAAATCAATTATTTTAAATTTTCCTAAATATCATTAATAATAATAATATTATATTATATTATTTTAATATTTTCCCAATTTTTCCTTATCGTTACTGACAATAAGATTCATTTAAAGAATCTGGAAGAATTTAGGACAATTTGTTTAATATTAAAAAAAAAATTAACTTTAAATTATTTTAAAAGATATTTCAAAGTTCTAGAAATTTTGAAAAGATTATAAGATAATTTAAATCATGAGAATATTTTTTTAAAAATGTTAACGAAATATAGATTTTCGAAGATTTTGAAGAAATATATAGCAATTTTTTAAGAATTTTGAAAGATGTCAAGAGAATAAAAAAGAAATCGAAATTTCCTGGTATAATTTCAATTTATTTTTGCATTTTGAAAAATTTTAATAATAATTTAAAATTTGAAAAGATTAAAAAAAATTATAAACAAAATGTAGATTTTTGAATACTTTGAATATAAAATTTATAATCATTAAGAATTGTGAAAGATTTCTAAATATATTGAAAAAAATGTCAAAGATTTTAAGGCCATTTTTTCAGTTTTAATTTTTTTTACAAATTTAAGGAAATATTCTAATCATTTTAAACGATATGTGCAAGCTTTTGCAAATTGACATAACATTTGAAAAGATTTTAAAAAATTGAAAAAAATGTTGATTTTTGAAGATTTTGAATAACAAATTTAGAAGCTTTTTAAGAATTTTAAAAGGTTTCAGAATAATAATAGAAATATTTTCTTAAGATTCCTGGGAAAATTAAAACTGATTTGAAGCTCAATTTCAACATTGCTGACATTTTATAAAATCCGGTAAAATAAAAAAACTTTGTGAGAAATTTTCTAGATCTGTTTTCGACATATCTGAAATTTTCGAAAATCTTTTGGAATTTTCTAAAGAAATCTAGAAAAATTATATTTATATAATCTTAAAAACCAATAAAAAATAAACCTAAGAAATAAATTTTTTAACAAAAAAGGATGCTCAATATTAAATGAACAAGAAAGTCGAAACATTATTTTTTTTTAAATTTATCCTAATGTTATTTGTTATAAATGAATAATTTGAAAAAATGAGACTTTTTCAGAACATCAGTTTACAGTTTTAACTTTATCAAGCTTGTTTCTTCACAAAATTAATATCTTTTCACACATACATTTCAGAAAGATTATTTTTAATGTAAATAAGGTAAGGTTAAATAGACGAAGTTAGTAAAATTTTTTTCATTTAGAGGCATTACCTCATAAATGCATGATGTTCTTCAAGGTGATCTGACTTATTTAGAAGTTTCACAATATTACCTTATAACGGTTTCCATGAAGCTGCAAGTGATTTAAAGGCTTCATAATTTACATGTATGAAAAGTTAGTTATTTTTCGTTAAATTTTTTAGTTTTAAAAATCAACTTTTTTGCTCAAATTTTCTTCTTTTTTTCGTTGATTCAGCTCTTAAGTTGAAAATTTATCTTTCTGAAGTGAAACTTCTTTTGGGACGGAAGTGAATCCCCACTACTGCCATGATAAGCAAATCATATGTGATGTGCTCTCTCTGCGCTCTCTTACCATGAGACATCCCCACTACTCCACCACTATGGAAGCTCCTTTGCACTCATGCGCATCCTCAATATATTAGTGTACTCAATATGACGCCAAGCGCACGTTAAGTTTTACTTATGCCGTATAGCCCCACTACCACACACATTTCTTTTTTAATTGAAAATTCATATTTTTGAAGTGAAATTTCTTTTGGGATGGGAGAGAATAAAAAAAACGACCGAGCATACAAACGGAAGTCTCTCTCTCTCTCTCTCTCTCTCTCTCTTACAAGTATACGTTCTAGAGACTATACCTTCTCTCTGTAATCGCGTCTCCCTTTTGTGCGGCGATTCGCAATCGCTCGAAAGACTCCTCTTCGATATCCCCACTATTCCCACGCTTAGCAGAAAATTTACATGCTCTTTCTCTTTCTCTGCTCTCTTACTATGAAATATCCCCACTACTCCACCAAATGCATGCTTATTTGCACTCATGCGCGTCCTCAATGTATTAGTGTACTCTAGATGATGCCAAGCGCACGTTAAGTTTTACTTCTACCGTGAGGCCCCACTTCCAAACATTTTTTTTTTAGTTGAAAATTCAACTATTTAGTTGAAAATTCCTCTTTTTAAAGTGTAACTTCTTTTAGGACGGAAGTGAATTGAAGAAAAATGACGGAACATACGAACGGAAGTATCTGTCTCTCTCTTACAAGTATACGTTCTGTAGACTATACCTTCTCTCTGTAATCGCATCTCCCATTTGTGCAGCGATTCGCAATCGCTCGAAAGACTCCTCTTCGATATCCCCACTATTCCCACGCTTGGCAGAAACTGTACATGCTCTTTCTCTTTCTCCACTCTCTTACTATAAAATATCCCCACTACTCCACAAAATGCCAGCTCCTTTGCACTCATGCGCATCCTCAATGTGTTAGTGTACTCTATATGATGCCAAATGCACGTTAAGTTTCACTTCTACCGTAAGGCCCCACTGCTACTCACATTTTTTTCGTTGAAAATTCAACTATTTAGTTGAAAATTCCTCTTTTCAAAATGTAACTTCTTTTAGGAAGGAAGTGAATTGAAGAAAAATGACGATTTGCAATTTCTCTAAAGACTAGTCTTCAATATCCCCACTATTCCCACGCCAAGCAAAGCATGTATATGCTCTCTCTCTCTCTCTGCACTTTCTTACTACTATGTCCCTACTACTATGTCCCCACTACTATGTCCCCACTACTATGTCCCCACTACTACATCCCCATTACTCCACCACTATTCAAGCTTCTTTCTACTCATGCGCGTCCTCAATATATTAGTATACATGATATGATGCCAAGCGCATGTTAAATTTCATTTCTGCTGTGTGGCCCCACTACCACACACGTTGCTTTTGAGTTGAAAATTCAAGCACTTGGGTGAAAATTCATGTATTTTGTTGATGATTAATCTTTTTCTATGGAAAATTAATCTTCTTGGTAAAAAAATAAACTTTTTTGTCGAAAATTCAACTCCATGGTTGAATGTGGAACACTTTCCTTCAAAATTTATGGTTTCTGCTGAAGATTCATCATTTTAGTTGAAAATTCATCTCTTCGTTGAAAATTTAACTATTTCGCAGATAAATAATTTTTTAACTCTAAACTTAACTATTCCATTTTTTGTTGAAAATTTATCTTTTCAAGTGTAAAATTAAACTATTCGAATTAGAATTCATATTTTTTAAGTGGAAAATACAAGTGCTTAATTGAAAATTTATATGCTTGATTGATAATTCATCTCTTGTAAAAAATTAGTCTTTTGGATAAGACTTTTACAATCTCCGATGATAATACAGATTCCTATTTTATTTTTTTTTTCTTCAAGATTCATCCAGTTTATTCGAAATTTAACTATTTTGTTGAAAATACTTTTTTTTTAATTAAATTTTTTTTTTAGTTTAAAATTCAACTATTTGGCTTAAAATTCACCTTTTTTAGTGAAAAATATAAGTAATTGGTGGAAAATTAATGTATTTGGTTGGTGATTTATTTTCGTCTGCAGAAAATTAATCTTCTTGGTTAAAAAATAAACTTATAGGTTGGAAATTCTAATCTTTGATTGAATATTAAACTGTTTTCTTGAAAATTATTTTTTTTTTATTATTCATCATATTTATGTTGAAAATTTATTTCTTTTGTGTGAATTTTAACGATTTTTCCAAATTTTTTTATATTGAAAATTCATCTCTTTGGTTGAAAATTTATCTATTTTCTTAAATTTTTTTTTGTTTGTTGAAAATTTATCTTTTTTAGTTTAAAATTCGACTATTTCGTGGAAAATTAATATTTTGTAGTGATTCATAATTTATCTTCTTCTGTAGAAAATTAATCTTCTTGGTTCAAAAATAAACTTTTTTGTTGAAGATTCACTATTTTAGATGAAAATTTATCTCTTTTGAAAATTTATCGTTTTTAGTTTGAAATTCAACTATTTATTCGAAAATTCACCTTTTTTAGTTGATAATTCAAGTAGTTGATTGAAAATTATTATTATTTTTATTAAGATTCATCACTTTAGTTGAAAATTAATTTTCTTAACTGAAAATTTAACTATTCCCTTTTTTGTTGAAAAATGATCTTTTTAAATTGTAAATTCGTCTTTCATGGTAGGAAATTGATATTTTTGGTTGAAAATTCATCCTTTTTGGTGAAAAGTGAAACTATTTTGGTGAAAATTCATTTTTTACTATTATTTTTTTCAATCAGCTACTTGGTTTAAAATACATTGTACTTTTTTTTCAAGATTGATAATTTTAGTTGAAAATTCAACTATTTGGTCGTAAATTGACTTTTTTGTTGGTTTATATTTTTTTGTTGAAAATTCATCTGCTTCATAGAAAATTTGAGTTCTAGGCTTGAAACTTCCACGGTTTAGTATAAAATTAAACTATTTGGTGAAAAATTAACTTTTTTGTTGAAAATTCATATTTTTGGTGGAAAATTAAACTATATTGGTAGAATTTTTTTTTTAATTGAAAATCTAGTCATTTTTTATTGGAAATTTTTCCTTTATAGCTTGAAAATTGAACTATTAGGCAGAAAATTGATCTATTTTGTTCAAAATTCGTCTATTTGGGTAGAAAAATAATTTTTTTTTTTTTTTGAAAATTCATCATTTTGGTTGAGGATTCAACTATTGTGTTGAAAATTCGCCTTTTGAGTAGAATTAAATTATTTAAAAAAAATTTTTTTCATTAAAAATAGTTATTTAAAAATTTATCTATTTGGTTAGCAGATTAATCTTGTTGTACAAAATTTATCTATTTGGTTGCAGATTCAAATGCTTTGTTAAAAATTGGCCTTTCTTTGTTGAATTCAACTGGTTGATAATTTTTTTTTCTTCTGAAAATTAGTTTTTTTTTTAACTGGATATTTTTCTATTTTATCTTTTATTTTAAACTTATCCTTTTTAGTTGAAAATTAAACTAAACTATTTTACAATTATTTTTTAGGTTTTCAATCGACTTATCAAATTATCGGGATGACTGAAAAATTCCGAAAAATAGAATTCACGAAGTGGAAAGTTCCCGAAGTAGAAAATTCCTGAATAATAAAAATCACGAATTGGAAAATTTCCAAATTACAAAATTCCAGAGCAGTTTATAATACTAACGAATTGCAAAATTCCCAAATAATAAAATTCGGGAATTTTCAAATTCGGAAATTTTATAATTCATGAATTTTATTATTTGGGAACTTTCCAATTCGGGAATTTTATTATTCGAAAATTTTCCAATTCAAAAACTTTATTATTCGGGAATTTTATAATGCGGGAATTTCAAATTCGAAAATATTACAACTTTCCAAGATTTTCTAAAATTGTCCTATTTTCAATTTTATTATTCTGGAATTTTCCAATTCGGAAATTTTCCAATTTTATTATTCGGGATTTTCTTAACTCGGAAATTTCATTATTCGAAAATTTTATAATTTAGGGAATTTTATTAGTCGGGGATTTTCCAATTCAGGAATTTTATTACTCGGGAATTTTATTATTCGGGAATTTCACAGTGTTGGAAATTTTATTATTGGGGAATTCCATTATTCGGAAATTATGTTGTTCGGGAATTTTCCAATTTTATTATTCAGGAATTTTATTATACGTGAATTTTTAAATTCGGAAATTTCAATATTTGGGAATTTTACGATTTGGGATTTTAATTATTCAGGAATTTTCCAATTTTCCAAGATTTTCAAAATGTCCAATTTCGTTATTCGAGAATTTTATAATTTGGGAATTTCATCTTACGTGAATGTTCCAATTTGTAAATTTTATTATTCGGGAATATTCCAATTCGGGAATTTTCCAATTTTTCGAAAGTTTCCAATTTTATTATTCAGGAATTTCATTATTCGGTAATTTTATAATTCAGGAATCTCCCAATTCGGAAATTTTATTCATCGGGAATTTTCCAATTCGGAAATTTCATTACTCGTGGATTTTCCAATTTTATTATTCGGGAATTTTATTATACGGGAATTTTCCAATCCGGAAATTTTATTATTTGAGAATTTTCCAATTTTTCCAAAGTTTTTAATTTACCAATTTTATCATTCGGGAATTTTATTATTCGGGATTTTCCAGTCATGCCAAATTATAAATCAAATCAATTAATTATTCATTTTCGATTAATTCAAGTTAATTTATTAATTCTTAATTAATTACTCAATAATTAATAATAACTTTTCAACAATAAATTATTCGATAAAAAAAATTCTTGAAATCCAATAAGTCTTGGGCGGAAGTAAATATTGAAACAGATGTCTTATTTCACGATTACTAAATAAACAAAAACGTAAATTTAAATCCAACACCGTGTGTCTTAGGATCGTGCCAAAGTCGCTGGCCTCGATCATGAGAATTTTTTTTTTTTTAGTAAATGCATTCGGAAGTGTATCTTTTCCGATTATAAGTTTATAATGATTTTAAAACTGAATATGAGGCATTAAATAATAATTATTGCAATTGTTAATAACAATTCTATAAAAAATGTTTCAATCTGCCATTTCCTGGTAGAAAAAAATTATTTTCTCTAATTATTGTTGCTATAAGCTTAATTGTAATATTGAACTAACAATAATAATTTAAAATTATTATATCTGATTATTGTAAACAATTTTAAAAACAAAAATTCAAAAGTATCACTTTTATATAGAAAAAAAAAAAGTTTCCTTACTGATATTATCCGACAGTACCTTAATAGTAACTTTAAAACTAAATAAAAGGCATTAAGTAATAACTTACGTAATTTATAATAATTTCTTTACTTGAAAATTCAGCTAATCAGGTGACTAATTCACCTTTTTGCTTGCAAATTCATTTTTTTGGTTGAAAACTTGACTATTATGATGAAATTTCTTTAAAAATTAAAAATTTGATTGAAAATTCGTGTGCTTTGATCAAAATTAATCTTTTTGGGTGGAAAATGATCTTTTTGGTTGAAAATTCATTTTTTTATTAAATATTATTATTTTTTATTGTAAGTAAATTTTTTTTAACTGAAAATTTAACTATTTTCTTTTTGTTAAAAATTCATCTTCTTTGATATACGTTTAATCTTTTTGGCTGAAAATTCATCTGTTTAGTTGAAAATTTAACTATGTTGTTGAACATTTGTCTTTTTTGTTAGAAGATTCATCTTTTGGATTAAAAATTAATTTCTTTGCTTAAAAAATTAACTATTTTATTGAAAATTGATTTTTTTTTTTCGTTGAAATTTAAGTTTTTGACTGAATATATAGCTATTTCACTTTTGTTACAAAGTTGATCTTTTTTAGTTGAAACAATTTCTTCTTGTCTTTTTTTGGGCTGAAAATTCAATTATTTTGGTAGAGAATGCATATTTTTCGGTTATAAATACAACTTTTTTGCCAAAAATTTCTATTTTGGTTTGAAAATTAGTCTGTTTTGTTTAAGGATTCAAATAATTTGTTGAAAATTCGTATTTTTTGGTTTAATTCAACTGTTTTTGATTCAAAATGAAAATATTTTTTCGGTGGAAATATCGAGTATTACACTTTTTGTTGAGAATTAATTTTTTTTTAACGAAAATTCATCACATGCTGGTACACAAAATTTATTATTTCATAAACCAATGAAGCTTTTTGAGCGCTTAATGACTGCAATTAAAAGCAAGATCCGAAAGATGTCTTTTGTAAAATATCAAATCAATAATTTCATTTTCCTAGCGTCTGCCGAGAATTGAAGTTGAAGTCTGGCTAATGGTCCGATACTATCCATATATTGTAACCTGCCCGTTACATATTCATCCTGGAAGTAGGCAAAACGATGTTCTTCTGAGCGAACTTCACTAAAAGTTGCATCACTCAAGAGAATATCTAGAGCGCAGACTCCACAGCCTCCCACTAAAATCTCCAACACGAATAGTGGGAGGAAGACCAGCCGCGAGGCTATAAAAACTCTTACGCAAGAGAAAACGAACAGTTGGATGCTTGCGGGCGACCCGAAAGGATCAGAGCGGAAGCAGTACTTCGGGAGTGGCTAGAGATCGCTCTTTCTCTTGTCCTATCCGATACTGTTCTCTAAGTAAAGAATTTTCAGAGCGTTCAGAATCTCTCAACATTCTTTAAACTTTGATCTTTGCGAGAGTTATTCAAGCATCTAATTTTTTATTTAAATTTCTGAGATTCAATCTTTTTGCGCGTTATAAAGCGAATGATCTTTTTCTATTTTCTGATTGAATTTTATTCTATAACCATTTACGAGTAGAGCGAGTTTCTCGTACCCTAGTTCAGGAAGTGGCATACAATAAAACCTCCTTTCTCTACAAAGTGTCGTTAAAGTCTTCCCAGTAAAAAGAAACTAATTGCGGCGAATTCACATTTTTCAATTCGTCCGAATTCTGCTTTCTGATTCGTTTAAATGAATTGAGTCAGCGCGAAATGAATACGTTTTAATTCGTGTTCAAAGTCATTTCGAAAAAAATTAATAACAATTGCATGCCTCAAAACTCGAACCAGCGATCCCAAGTGTCCAAATGGCTACCACTGAGCTACGGGACTCATTGATATTTATTTACAACGGATCTTTTATGTACAGCGTGTTGGTTATAGCTTACGAATTCGACTGAATAGGCCAGCCTTTAACTGTGTTCGCGCTGACGAATTCAGGTGAATTGGAGCTTGATTTTAAATCTCGCGAATTAAAATGAATTGGCTGACAATGAAATTAATTCGTGCTGACACATTCAAATGAATTAGGTCCCCTAAAAATTGTTCGCCGAATTCAGGCGAATTCAGGATTTCAAGATTAAATTACTTTTTTCCGAATTTGAAAGAATTCACGAACTGCTCCAATTCGAGATTGTCGCAAAGCGAGATTCACGGAGGCTCTATCGAATGCATCTCAATTCGCCTCAATTAGTTTTTTTTACTGGGTTAGGAACAGATTAATTGTCTCGTCCTTCTAGCCTGGTCCAAAAAGGCTATAATCCAACTTTGTATAATCGAGCGTATTTCTCCTTAAAAAATATTTCACTTAGAAGAAAAATTCCCTCGTTCTAAGGATTATAAATCTTACAGAGACTTCTCTCTCTCTCTCTCTCTCTCTCTCTCTCTTTTGTAAAGAGATAATTTGATATTTCGAAAATCTACCTCGAAAAGAGAAAATTTTACCATTGCGACGAAAGCGAACTTTAACTCAAGGGTGGCGACCCTAATCCCGCGCCATCTAAGCACCTGTGAAATAGAAAAATTTAGGAACTCCTGGGTCAGGAGCTGAGGCTTCATATTGTTCGAAGGATTAGTCCTAATTTCTGAAATATATAATCTTAAGAAATAGAATTACAAAAAAAGAGGTTTAGATAATTTGCTCGATGCATTGTTAGAATAGATCTTTGTCTTCCATAAATATAAAGTTTGAGACCCACGAATAGACGTCGATTAATAACGAAATCCCTTCTAATAAAGATCTTGAATATAAGCAGAATTAGAATTACCGAATAAATCTGACTATATTTACGTGTACTACCTTCAAAGGAATAAGGCTTCTATTAAGAAAATAAATGAGATGGAAATCGAGAAAACAATTATGACAGCGAATGAATAAAATGTTAGAACGTATAGTTACAATATCGATGCCAAAGGCTAAGAATTAGAATTTAGATTTTTATTTGTTTTTTGCGTATGAACCGTGGATAGGTGCAAGTAGATGAATATAATCAGATATTAGAGAATAGGGATATGTATTTTTTAGCAAGCATAGTCTTTTTTGAATAAATGTTATATTCTTAACAGAGAATCTCACTTTTTCTCTCATGCTAACCTGTCTTTTTACTTAAAGTTGACAAATAAATTATACACGGCAAATATTGGCCGAAATTAACAATTAATTATTTAAGGACTACAAATTGCCAGTTAGAATATCCGTCCAGAATATAAATCAAAATACTTGTTCAAACCCGTTGGAAAGCATCGGAAAATGATAGCATCAAATAACGAATACTTCAGTCTGTATAATTTTCACCAAATCAGAATATGAATTTAAACCATGATGCTATTTTGAACAGGAGGCGCAATTTAAATCTATAAATTGAAGCGGCTATCGACTCGGTTTTATGCAGGAGTCGATAAACGATTATGGCATAAATGGAAATTAATTTCCTCGTTAGTCGGTATTATTGTTTCTCTGATACAGTGGATAATAGTTTATTGTTTAACCCACACTATTAAAACATTATAGCTAATAACTATTTCAACGCGGTTATGACTTATTTCACTTGATAGATCTGATCACCAAAGATTATTGTAGAACATAGAGATAGCAGGGATTATTTTACATTGAATCCAATTTTAATTGAGTAAAGCGGATTAGAGAACTAACAAGGACGCGACGAGATTGCCCTGATTTCTAGCGTGGCCGGTATCAAATTCAGGAATTCCATAAATTTTAGAAAACTCTCCGAATTCAGGGAATTGACAATATTTAAGGAACTCAGGAAATTCACGGAATTCTAGGAATTGAGACTATTCAAGGAATTCGAAATAAGCAAGGAATTCCGGGATTTCAGAATATTTTCATGAATTCCGAAAATTTAGAGAATTCTAGATAATTATAAACTTCAGGATATTTAGATAATTGTAGGGATTTCAGAGCGTTTTGGGAATTTAACAAATTCAGCGATTCCATAGGTTTTAGAAGATTCTCTGAATTCCGGGAATTTAGAATATTTCAGGAATTCGGGAAATCCAAGAAATTTGTAATGTTCAAGGAATTGGGAATAACGAAGGAATTCCGGAAATTAAGAATATTCAAATATTTCGGAAAATACATGCAATTCAGATAATGATAAGTTTCAGGATATTTAGATAATTGCAGGGATTTCAGAGCGTTTCGGGAATTTAACAAACTCAGCGATTCCATAGATTTTAGAAGATTCGTTGAATTTCGGGAATTTAGAATGTTTAAGGAATTCGGGAAATTCAGAATGTTCAAGGAATTGGAAATAACGAAGAAATTCAGAATATTCAAATATTTCGGAAAATGCAAGAAATTCAGATAATTATAAACTTTGGGATATTTAGATACTTGCAGGGCTTCCGGAGCGTTTCGGGAATTTAACAAATTCAGCGATTCTATAGATTTTAGAATATTCTCTGAATACCGAGAATTTAGAATATTTAAGGAATTCAGGAAATCAAAGAAATTTATAATGTTCAAGGAATTGGGAATAACGAAGGAACTCCGAAAATTAAGAATATTCAAATATTTCGGAAAATACATGCAATTCAGATAATTATAAACTTTACGATATTTTGATAATTGCAGGGATTTCTAAACGTTTCGGCAATTTAACAAACTCAGTGATTCCATAGATTTTAGAATATTCTCTAAATGCCGAGAATTTAGAATATTTAAGGAATTCAGGAAATTCAAGAAATTTATAATGTTCAAGGAATTGGGAATAACAAAGGAATTCCGGAAATTAAGAATATTCGAATATTTCGGAAAATACATGCAATTCAGATAATTATAAGCTTCAGGATATTTAGATAATTGCAGGGATTTCGGAGCGTTTCGGGAATTTAACAAACTCAGCGATTCCATAGATTTTAGAAGATTCGTTGAATTCCGGGAATTTAGAATATTTAAGGAATTCAGAAAATGCAAAATGTTCCAGGAATTGGGGATAACGAAGGAATTCCAGAAATTCAGAATATTCAAATATTTCGGAAAATACAAGAAATTCGGATAATTATAAACTTCAGAATATTTGGATACTTGCAGGAATTTCAGAGCGTTTCGGGAATTTAACAAATTCAGCGATTCCATAGATTTTAGAAAACTCGCCGAATTCAGGGAATTTAGAATATTTAATGAATTTAGGAAATTCAAGAAATTCAGAATGTTGAAGGAATTGGGAATAACCAAGGGATTCCGGAAATTCAGAATATTCCTATATTTCGGAAAATACATGGAATTCAGATAATTATAAACTTCAGGATATTTAGATAATTGCAGGGATTTCAGAGCGTTTCGGTAGTTTAACAAATTCAGCGATTTCATAGATTTTAGAAGATTATCTGAATTCCGGGAATGCAGATAATTTAAGGAATTCAGGAAATTCAAGAAATTCAGAATGTTAAAGGAATTGGGAATAACGAAGGAATTCCGAAAATTCAGAATATTAAAATATTTCGGATAATACAAGGAATTGAGATATTTGTAAGAATTCCGAAAATTCAGATACTTACAGAATTCATAGAATTTAGGAAATTCCAAATATTTAAATAATTCCGGATATTCGAGGATTTCAGAGAATTCGGAGAATATCAGGGATTTCAGAACATTTCTGGAATTTAAAAAGGATTCTGCAGATTTCAGAAAATTCTCTGAATTGAGGGAATGTAGAATATTTAAGGCATTCAGGAAATTTAAGTAATTCTAGGAACTCAGAATGTTTAAGAAATTCAGATATTATCATGAATTCCGAGAATTCAGGAAAGTCTTGTTATTTAAAGAATTCAGAACGTACAAGAATTTCAGCGCATTTCACCAATTCAAAGAATTCAAGAGATCCCAGAAATTCCAGGAATTTCAGATATTTCGAATATTCAAAGATTTCAGAGAAATAAAGGAATTCACATATTCAAGAATTCAGGATATTCAAGGATTTCAGGGAATTCATAGAATTCATGGAATTTCAGGAATTTTAGAGCATTTAGGGAATTCAAGGAAGTCAGAGAAGACAAGGAATTCAGAGAATTCAGAGAATTTAAGGAATTCAGAGAATTTAAGGAATTTAGATAATTCGAGGAGTTCAAGGAATTCAGAGTTCCATGAATTCAGAGAAATTATGGAATTCAATAAATTCACGGAAATCAAGGAATTCCGAAAATTCAAGGAATTCCGAAAATTTAAGAAAATCAGAAAATTCAAGAAATATTGTAGCATTTAGGGAATTCAGATTAGTAAAAAAATTTAGGGAACCCAGAGTTTTCAAGGATTTTCGGGAATTAAAACAAAAAATTATTTTAGAAAATCCAAGGAATTGATAAATTTTCAGAACATTCAGGGAATTCAGGAAAGTCAAATAATTCAGAATACTCAAGAAACAACGAAATTCAAAGAAATCAAGTATTTCAGAGAATTTTAAGAAATTCTGAATCTACCCGGAATTTCTAATATTTGAGGAATTCAGGGAATTTCGAATATTTGAGGAATTTGGACAATTACAAATATTCAAAGAATTCAGAGAATTATGAATGTTCAAAGAATTTAGGGAATTCTGAATATTCAAACAAGTCAGGAAATTTCAAATATTTGAGTTCAGGATATTCAAGGATTTCAGGAAATTCAGAGATTTTCCGGAACTTCAGAGCATTTAATGACTTCAGAGAATTAAAAGAATTTGGAAAATTTAAGGAATTCGGAAAAATTAAGGTATTTGGAGAATTTAAAGGATCCGGAGAATTTTAGGAATTCCCATGATTACAGAAATTTAGGGAATTCCGAATATTGAAAGAAATCAGAATATTGAAGGATTTTGGGGAATTCCGAGATTTTTAGGGATTTCAGAGAATTCAAGGAAAACGAAAATTCGAGGAATTTGGAAAATTTAAGGAATTTGGAAAGTTCAAGAAATTTTGATAATTCGAGAAATTCTGAGAATTGAAGGAATTCGGACAATTTAAGGAATTCTCAGAACTATATGAATTCAGGAAATTCCGAATATTGTAAATTGAAATTCTAATTTTTATGAGTGTGAATAGATGCCAACAGATTGTAGAACATAGAGTTAATTGAGTAAAGTGGATTAGCGAACTAAGAATAGGATTACTCGAATAACTTCTCTATAGAAATCGATGTCAAGTGTGGCCGGTCGACAGTCGGAATATATTTCAATAATTTTCAAGTAACCGGAAGTTTCCATTGACAAGCGTCAGCTTTTCAACTCAACTCGATTTCCAATATGTGTCAAAGAATCCCGAATAAATTTCGGACTTATAGGATAAAAAGAGAATATTTTATAGAATCAAAAAGTACATTTCATATTAAACTGAGGCATGCCAGGAATTCAGAGAATTTATAGAATTCATAATTTTCAAAGAATTCAAGGAATTTAGAACATTCAAGGAATTTATAAAATTCAAGAAATTTAGAACATTCAAAGGATTCAGAAAATCTAAGAAATTAAGAAAATTCAAGGAATTTAGAAGATTCAAGGAATTCAGAAAATTCAAGATATTTCCAAAATTTAAGAAATTTGGAAAATTCAATCAATTTAAAGAATTCGAGGAATTTGGAAAATTCGACTAATGTGGAAATTTCGAGGAACTTGGAAAATTCAAGGAATTTTAAAAATTCAAGAAATTTAGAACATTCAAAGAATTTAGAAAATCTAAGAAATTCAAGGAATTTAGAAGATTCAAGAAATTCAGAAAATGCAAGGTATTTAGACAATTCAAGGAATTTAGAAAATTCGTCGAATTTGAAAAATTCGAGTAATTTGACAAATTCGAGGAATTTGGAAAAATCTGGGAAATTAGAATATCTGGGGAATTCCGAAAAATCAAGAAATACAGAAAATTCAAGGAATTTATACAATTCAAGAAATTTAGAACATTCACAGAATTCAGAAAATTCAAGGTATTTAGAAAATGTAAGAAATTTAGAAAATTCAAGGCATTTAGGAAATTCGAGGAATTTGACAAATTCGAGGAATTGGGAAAATTCAGGAAAATTAGGAAACTCAAGTAATTTGGAAAACTCAAGGAATTTAGAAAACTCGAGGAATTTGGAAAATTCAAGAAAATTGGAAAATTCGAGGAATTTGACAAATTCAAGGAATTTAGAAAACTCAAGTAATTTAGAAAACTCAAGGAATTTGGAAAATTCGTGGAATTTAGAAAATTCGTGAAATTTGGGAAATTCGAACAATTTGAAAAATTCGAGAAATTTGAAAAATTCAAGGAATTTAGAAAACTCAAGTAAATTAGAAAACTAAAGGAATTTAGAAAATTCGTGGAATTTAGACAATTCCAGGAATTTGAAAAATTCAAGGAATTTGGAAAATTCAGGGAAATTAGAATAGTCAAAGGATTCATAAAATCTAAGAAATTTAGAATATTCAAGGAATTCCGAAAATTCAAAAAATACAAAAAATTCAGGGAATTTATAAAATTCAACAAATTTAGAATCTCCAAAGAATTCATCAAATCTAAGAAATTTAGAGAGTTCAGGAAATTCAGAAATTTTAAGGAGCACAGAAAATTCAAGGAATTTAGAAAACTTAATGAATTTTAAAGATTCGTAGAATTTGGAAAATTCGAGAAATTTGGAAAATTCGAGTAATTTAGAACATTCGTGGAATTTAGAAAATTCGTGGAATTTAGAACATTCATGTAATTTAGAAAATTCGTGGAATTTAGGAAATTCGTGGAATTTAGACAATTCGAGGAATTTGAAAAATTCAGGGAAATTAGAATATTCAAGGAATTCCGAAAATTCAAGGATTCGTGGAATTTAGAACATTCACAGAATTCAGAAAAATCGATGTATTTAGAAAATGTAAGAAATTTAGAAAATTCAGGGCATTTAGGAAATTCATGGAATTTGAAAAATTCGAGGAATTGGGAAAATTCAGGGAAATTAGAAAACTCAAGTAATTTAGAAAACTCAAGGAATTTATAAAATTCGAGGAATTTGGAAAATTCAGGGAAATTAGAATATTCGAGGAATTTAGAAAATTGAAGGAATTTAGAAAATTCACGGAATTTAGAAAACTCAAGTAATTTAGAAAACTCGTGGAATTTGACAAATTCAAGGAATTTAGAAAACTTAAGTAATTTAGAAACCTCAAGGAATGCAGAAAATTCGTGGAATTTAGAAAATTCGAGGAATTTGAAAAATTCGAGGAATTTATAAAATTCAACAAATTTAGAACATCCAAAGAATTCATCAAATCTAAGAAATTTAGAGAGTTCAGGGAATTCAGAAATTTTAAGGAGTACAGAAAATTCAAGGAATTTAGAAAACTTAATGAATTTGAAAGATGCGTGGAATTTGGAAAAGTCGAGGAGTTTGGAAAATTCACGGAAATTAGAATATTCAAGGAATTCCGAAAATTCAAGAAATACAAAAAATTCTAGGAATGTATAAAATTCAAGAAATTTAGAACATTCAAAGGATTCATAAAACCTAAGATATTTAGGAAATTCAAGGAATTTAGAAAACTTAATGAATTTGGAAAATTCGAGAAATTTGGAAAATTCGAGGAGTTTGGAAAATTCGAGAAATTTGGAAAATTCGAGGAGTTTAAAAAAGTCGAGAAATTTGTAAAATTCGAGGAATTTTGAAAATTCAGGGAAAGTAGAATATTCAAGGAATTTAGAAAATAGGAAGAATGTAGAAAACTCAAGTAATTTAGAAAACTCAAGGAATTTATAAAAGTCCAGGAATTTAGAAAATGCAAGGAATTCACATAATTCAGGGAATTCAGAGTATAATCGGAGCATTTATAGAATTTAAGGAATTCATAAAATTCAAGGAGTTTGAAGAATTCCGAATATTCACGAAATTCAGAATATTGAAAGAATGCAGGGAATCGGGAACGAGTCAACAAATTAAGGAAAATAAGATTATTTAACGACTTTAGGAAAATCAGAATATTCCAGGATTTCAGGGAATCCAGAATATTCTAGGATTTTAGGGAATTCATAAAAATAATTATTTATTGAATATAGGAAATTAGGAGAATTCAAAGACTTCAAGAAATTCAGAGAATTCAAGGAATTTTAAGAATTCAGAATACTCAAAGAATACAGGGCAACCAGAATATCACAGGATTTCAGGGAATTCAGAAAAATAAGGCTTTCAGAAAACTCAAGGATTTCAGAGAATTCAACAATTTGAAGGAATTCAAAGAATTCCAAAAGTTCGCAATATTTAAGGAATTCATGAAAAAAAAAGTGTAGACAATTGAGGGAATTCCAAGGAATTCAAAAACTTTTTAAGAAAGTTAAAAGAATTCAATAGAATATATACCATTCAAACAACTTCAATGTAATCTCAAAATAATTGATTTCATGCCATTTTTTTAGAATTTAGAGGATCAAAGCGCAGTTGGACAAAAATCAATTTCCAGTCGATGAGCATATTTTCAAAAAATTATTTATTCCGTTATAAAAAAAAATTAACGAACAAAAGTTACTTTTCTGTATTGGCAATTTTCAGCTCATTCAAATCCAGAGTTTTTGTATAAATGTGAGAAAACTGAATGATTTATTACGATTAATTAAAAATAGATGCTATTCGACATTTTCTAAAATAATCTTTGCAACAAAATTCACAGGTTGGGTATTTTTCAATGAATAGGCTAAATTTCATTTACGGAATCTACTGAGAAGGTCTTTCCGATGACTTTTTCCTACGATAATTTAAAAATTTACAAGAATTATTAATGTTCTGAACAATTTAACGCAAAAAGCAAATTCAGAAATCTTTTTAAAAAATTGTACTTTTAGAAGTTAAAAAAAATGTCGCTTTTATTGTTAAGTCGAAAAATAAGAAATGCTTTAATCAAAATCATCCAAGTCAAATGAATAGTGCAGAATAAAAAATAATTTGTTCGCAGAAACTTTTTCTGCCCTTCAAATAATTACACTTACCTTATTATCGATGAGTTGATGTCGCGTAAGTCACATGCTTGAGTCCAAATACCATCCTAAAAGAACAAAAAAAAAACCGTAATATTTAGTATACATTGTACAGTTATTGATATAGTAGAATAGTAAATGAATTACACATGAACAATTATTTCTACGCATAAAAAAATACAATTTCTCTTTTTTTGTTAACTGAGCAAACAAGCCTCAGTTGTCAGAATACTTAAAATTCGACGTAACGCATCCCCGTAAAAATCTTTCTTGCAACCCACGGCGCAAGCGCGGATTCGACGTTCCTTCCCCACTTGTAGACTTTTACGTATGGAGCGCGTACCAATCACGTGAAGCCCCCTCCCAGTTAAACCCCCACTCGCCTGCATCGCGAGTGGTGCGCCACCGCCGAAGCGAAGAGGATAAAATTACGGTCCGCGAGGCCAACAAAAGCAGGTCTCCTCCGTCTTCGGCCCAAGCCACATCTGCCTGGTTTTTTTGCTTCATGCCTTGCTCAAGCGAAGAACACCCAATTCCAGGAACCCAGAACTGGACCACTCGCTGCTCCGAAAACTTTAAGTGTGAACAGTATTAACAATAAACATTTCACTATAATTTAAAAAAAATTTTGTTTTCCTTTTGTGAATTAGTTTCCCCTCCCAGTTATTTAAATAAAAAAATGTAAAATAAATAGTATTTACGCAGTTCTAATTGTTTTTTTTTTCAATTTTTTCTTTGCTGATCGTCGATGATTTCGCTTTTCATAAAGCCGATTGGAAACCGTTTAACAAGTTTAATTGGGTGTGAAGAACGTCAGGACCGAATTAAATTGCATCCATACATCTTTATACCAGCTGGTTAAAACTCGATGAAAGACATTCAATTATCGTTGTGCTGAAATAATTGCAATTTTCCCGCTTTCGAGAGAAACCATAATAATTCCAGTTCTATTATTCCTTTCAGTTACAAGCTAAGAAACAGTTGCAAATGCCTATGTTACGTAATTTTAAAAATATATTTTCAGTGAATATTTTATTTAATACGATTTATTTACTCCCTACCTGAGACACAGGAATTATCATTATTTTTTTATGTAAGGAAACATACATTACATACGTAAAAAATTATAAGAATTTTAAACCAATTATTCAATGCTGTAAATTCAACTGTTCACACGTGAAGAATTTTTAATTGAAAATATATGAAATTGATTGTATTTCAATTATTAATCTCAATAATTAAACAAGTTCATAAAAACAATCAAAATTATATAATTTTATATCATACACAATTACACATTAATCTTTAATTGCAAATCTTCAAAATTGAAGAATTTTTAATTCTAAATATTTAAAATTGAACTATATATTTTTTTAAACATTAAAAATTAGATACCTTTTGAATATAAATATTTCAAACTTAATAATTTTCAATTAATTATTTAAAAATTTTGAGAATTTTCAACAATTGTTACTCTTCAAAATTGTGGAACTTCGATTTTTAAATCTTTAAAATTGAATAGTAGTTAATCTTTTTAGTTTATAGTTAAAAATTCTGTACTTCTGATTATTTACATTCAAAATTTCTTCAATGTTAAAGATTTTAAATTAACAAGTCTTGACTTTTGATCTTTAAAATTATCCAAATTTGATAATTTTGAGTTACACGTGTTGAAAATTGAAGAATATTCAATTGCAAATCTTAAGAATTGAACATTTTTAATTATAAATTTTTTCAATTGAACTATATATTAAAAAAAAACATTCGAAGTTACATACTATGAAAATATAAATATTTAAAATTTAATAATTTTCAATTATATATTGTCAAAATTAAGAAATTTTGAATTTTAAATCTAAAATTGTAGAG
>JAABKJ010005949.1:0-22459 GCA_011634705.1 Andricus grossulariae | reverse complement strand
ACAATTTAAAAATAAACTTCCCAAAAACCTCACTTTTCGGCTCATTAGAGACAAGAATAACACAATGAAAAAAGAGGTATAATTTCGCATTGACTTTTTTCGAATTTCAGAGAAACCAATTTTACAGCTCTGTTTGATATACCACGACTGTTTTTATCATGCATATTAACAAATGAAGTAATTATATAAATACGAGAAAAGCACATAGTTCTTCAGAACGTAAGTGAATCAAAAGAGGCCTCGAGGTCCAATGGGATTCAAAAGAGGACGTGGAGGGCTAAGTAGGACTAAAGGAGGTCTTAAATGGAATCATGCAGGGCTAAAGTAGGGCCAAAATGTTGACTCGGGAGCGAGCACGAATTGAAGTGAAAAAAGAATTAAAATTGATTTTTCCGAAAAAATAAGACAGAATCCATTTCAAATCAGACAGATTCTGCACTTGAAGTCGCGGAATCTCTCAAGAACAATATATGTTGTTTTTTAGAGAAAATTAGACGATAAGAATTTTTGCGATTTGTGAAAAAACATTTTTTTCACGAAGGTATGCGTATTTGAATTTTTGTCTTTCTTTTTCAAAAAACCCAATTTCTGTCTCTAAACTTATATAACTTTTGACCCAATTTAGATATTTGAGATTTCTATCTAGATCCTGGTATATTTTATCACCTTCTTCCGAAATTCGCGAGCAAGTTTAAAAAAAAAATTTTTAATCAACAAAATAGCGGCGGTTTCTCTAAAAATATTAATAGACAATTTTCTCAAAAAACCCAAATTTATATTTTTTGTCAATTTTTTGTTAAATTTGTACTATAATACGGAAAAAAACTTGTGAGTTTCATGCGGGCTAAGTAACTTTTGTGGCCAGGAAAATTTTCTTTCATAAAATCGAATTTTTAAATTTTTCTTGCAAGCAACAACAGATAGGAAAAAAAGTTAGGAATATAGCTTGCACAGTTGAATAAAAAAATTCAAATTTTATAAACAAAAAAATTCTCTTCACTCCTGGCTTACGGAAATACCCATCATTTTTGTTCAATATTTAAAAAATATATACGTTTATATAAGGAAAACTTCCTGTGACTTTTGCGTGGGCTAAATAATTCTTATCGTCAGAAAATAATTTTTCATAAAATCCAATTTTCAAATTTTTTGCTGAAAAAATTTAAGTTAAAAAAATAGTGTCAAGACAAGAAATTGTTTGACTAAAAAGTTTGTATATTCATAATATTTAAATATATATTTCACATGTGACATTTTTGTATTCCCGGGATCCGGAGGACTCTAATGAAGAATCTGAATAAATAGATAATAAAAATATGAAAACGTGGCCCCAGGTATTACTTATTTATTTCTTATACTGAGATTCAAGCGAAGTTTTTGAACATTAATGAAAAATATGAGGATAAATGTGAAATATATATATATATTGAATATAACAACTTTTTAGTCAAACAATTTCTTGTCTTGACATTATATGTGAAATTGAATTTTTTTATTTGTCTTGGAAATAGTTTTTTGAGAAAATCGACTACTAATATTTTCAGAAAAACCGCCGCTATTTTGTTGATTTTAAACATTTTTCTCAAACTCGCTCGCGGATTTCAAAATAAGGTGAGAAACTCTACCAGAATCTGGAAATAAATCTTAAATATCTCAATTGGGTCAAAAGTTATATAAGTTTAAAGAAAGAAATTGGGTTTTTTTTAAACAAAGCCCAAAATTCAAATACGCATAACTTCGTGAAATTTTTTATTCACAAATTGCAAAAATACGTATAGCCTAATTTTCTGTACAAACAACATATTTTTTCCCCGAGAGATTATGCGACATCAACTGTAGAAACCTGCCTGACTTGAAATGGATTCGGTCACAATATTTTACTTTAACTTGAAAACTGAAAAAGTTTAAGCAGTTTTTCTATATAAAAAAAGATGCGCAGTAAAGTTTAGCATCCAGATACCGCATTCAAAAATTCAAATTTTTTCTGAAAACCTCCAGGGGACTTTGTATTCGGCAGAGAAAATTTTATGTGCCCATACTGCATCCGGGCCCTCAGTTGTATTTGGGACTTTAAGAATGACGAGTAAAGTTTCTTTAAGGAAAGAAATTGTATGGATAGTAGAAAGGAAATGCTGAGAAATTTGAGACATTAATGGAAAATTCATGTCGTGAATTAACATAACAATACATTCTCGTCTATCTTGCCCAATTAAACGGACATAAAGCCAACAGCTCGAAGGACATTCGAGCACATTATCTACCCACTCTGTGCTTTCTCGAGGAGCGGCTATTAATGAATGGTTACTTGGGGGGATGCCAACATTCCCGGCTCGTAAAACCACCCTTTCCTGTCGTATCGAAACCCCCACGACGTTCGGTGTCGAGTTTCGACGACATAGACGCTACTCCAAGACACTTGTTTTACTTCCAAAGGAATATAAAAAAAATTAACAATTGGTTGACAACTCGACCGATCGGGAGTACAAGTACTTCTGACTTCAAGATACTTCAGGATATTACAATGCCTTTAGAAGATTTCACTGACTTCAGGAGATTTCAAGGGATTTCAAGAGAATTTAAGTGACTTCAGAAGAATTCAAGTGACTTCATGTGGATTGGCGTGACTTGATGTGAATTCAAATGACTTCAGATATTTCAGGAGATTTTAAGTGTCTTCAGGAGAATTCAAATGACTTTAGGAGAATTCAAGTAACTTCAAGTGAATTTTGACGTGACATCATGTGAATTCAAATGCCTTCAGATCTTTCAGGTGATTTCAAGTGACTTCAGGAGAATTCAAGTGACTTCAAGTGAATTGTGAATCTGACTTAATGTGAATTCAAATAACTTCAAATATTTCAAGACATTTTAAGCGACTTCAAGAGAATTCAAGTGAATTCAAGTGACTGCATGTGAATTGACGTGACTTGATGGGAATTCAAATTACTTGAAATATTTCAGGACATTTTAAGTTTCTCTAGGAGCTTTCTAGTGACTTAAAGTGACTTCTTTTGAATTGACTTACCTTTATGTAAATTCAAATGACTTCAGACTTTTCAGGTAATTTTAAGTGACTTCACGAAAATTCAAGTGATTCCAAATGAATTCAGGTCATTTCAAGTGACTTTACGTGAATTCACGTGACGTCATGTGAATTCATTTGACTTCATGTGAATTCAAATGACTTTAGATATTTCAGAGTATTTCGAGTGACTTCAGAAGAATTCCAGTGACTTCCAGAAAATTCAAGTGACTTGAAATGAATTCGGTCGATTTCAAGTGACTTTACGTGAATTCACGTGACGTCATGTGAATTCAGGAGACTTCATGTGAATTCATGTGACTCCATGTGAATTCATATGACTTTAGATATTTTAGAAGATTTCAAGTGACTTCAGAAAAATTCAAGTGACTTCAAATGAATTCATAGGTTCATAGATTTTATGCGGATACTATCGTATTTATTTCTCTTTTAATGGTCCTTCTAAAAATAATGGAAATGCTGTTAAAATACCTTAAATTTTATGAAATTCCTTTTGAGGATCCATTGAAATCCAATAAAATCCCTTGAAAGACCAGTGAATTTCCATGAAATCTGATGATATTCCCTGAAATTTGAGTAAATCCGTTAACATTCTTTAAGAATCCCTTGGAATCTTTTAAAATATCCTAAAACTTGAGATCCTTTAAAATCCTTCCACATATTTTGAAATTCTAGGAAATTCTTCAAAACCACATTTTTTCAACTTTCTTAAAGCCATTAGAAATTTCATCATTTACATTTTTTTATATATCTTGAAAATTCCTTGGAATTCTTGAAAAAATCTTCAAATATTTCAAAACCTTTAAAAAAATGTACAATCCCTTCGAACTTTTAGAATCTATTGAAAATATTTATAAATATATCAATATTTGAATTTCTAATAAATGCTTCAAGATCCTAGGAAATGTATTAAGATACCTTGCTAGGAAATCCTTTCAAACCTTTTGAGTTCAACGAAATTCTTTAAAAACACATATTGTAACCGACATATTCAAAATTACCTTCAAATCTTTAAAATGCTACAAAATCCCTCAATTCTTGTTAAATTCTTTTAAATTTATAGAAATATTATAGAATGCTTAGAATTTTTTATATCATTCGAAATCCGTAAAAAATCACTTAAAATCTTCACATGAAAATCTTTTTAAATCTTCAACATTCTCTGATGTCCTTTGAAATCATTAAAAATGTCCTGAATCTTTTCAAATCCTATATAATATTTCAAAGTTCCTATAAAGTTTAGGACATTCTTCGCAATACTATAAATTTTACTTTAATCTCTAATAAGCCATAGAAACCTTTAGAATAATATTAAATCCCTTAATTAATTTTTGTGGGATCCCTTAGACTGCCGTAAAATTTTTAAAATCCGTTTAATTCCCAGTTCACTTCTGAACGCTAATTTTTACGAATAAATAATAATATGTCCATTTTTTCAACCTGAAGTAAAGGAAAAAAAAGTTTTTTTCAAACAAGAAAAAAGAACCCTAAGTTCGAAAAATGTCTGATAAAATTGTTTGATGAACTGATGAATTATAAATTATTTTATTTCAATTGCAAGTACTCTAGAGCTTTAAATGCTTTGATTTTGTAGTGAAGTATTCAATATTTGAATTAAAAATGTTTTCATGTATGAAAGTTTTATTTTTCCAATTCGTATGACTTGAACAAATATTTGGTAAGCGATAAATGACAAGAAACTTGTTTTTGTTTTTAGAGACCACCTTGAAACATTTATATTGTAAATTGCACTGCTGAAAAAAAACGTATAGTACGCATAGCGCGCAAGTCATGGTTGCTAGTATAAAATAATATTAAATGTTTAAAATTATATTAAATATGTAAAATTATATATATACAGCAATTGGTCTATTTAGTTAGTCATAGCGCCTGGTTCCAGAGTTTTAAGAACTATTTAGAGTTTTTTTTAAAGACCCATGATTTTCATTACGAAAGAAAGCCGAATTGTTTTTTTGTTATCGTAGACGTGAAGTGAACGACTCAACGACATTATGCGACGAATAAATAAAGTAAGGTCAAATAGTTTAAGTGTGTAAGTAAGTCCCGCCTATTTACAACTTTCACAATATTGTCTTCTTATTGTTTTAATAAAATTGAAAATATTACACAACCGACTTACTTTATTAAAATTTTGTATTTGTCACGTTTTCGACTTCTATAATCTTTTTCAAATGAATACATACATCTTTAAATAAATCAACATCTTGTTACTAAGCAATTAGTAGTTTTCCACTATCGAATAAGTAAACTTTTCACTAATTTAAATTAAACAATTTTTTTTTATTGTGTCATATAGTTTTTGGGAACATTTTATAACAATACAAACTTCGTTTTGAAAATCACATTTTGGCTTTTTTTATAGCACCGAGAGAGCTAAAAGTCAAAAATGGCAAAGCTGGACTATCTCCACACGATAAATGTTAAATGTGCTGAATCTTTCTTGTGAAAATAAATTATATGAACAATATTTCTTATTTTGCAATTAAGCAATGAAATTCGATGCATAGATACCATTATAGATTTTAAAAGATTTCGGACACGTATCTTGTAGAAAAGGAATTTTTAGGGCTTGGTCCAAACTCGAACCACTAAGGAACTTTTAAAAATGAGGTCTAAGCTAAGTTTTTTATTTGTAAACTTATTTTCACAGGAATAGCCACATCGAGTTAAAAATTTGGGATAATAAATAAGAAGCAATAAAAAACGCGGCTCTGGTCCTAAATTTGTATAATTATAAAAAAAGCAGAAGAAAATTATTTACAAAGTAACTTTTTTCATAATTATACGAATTTAGGACCAGAGTCGCGTTTCTCAGTACTTCTTACTTATTATCCCAAATTTTCAACTCGATGTGGCTATTCGTGTGAAAATAAGTTTACAAATAAGAAAAGTGTCGGTAAGGTAGGAAGCCGGTCACGTGACCCACTCTTCACATGGCCTTAAAAGAAAATCTACTGGTCCTATCTAAAAATTTTATTTGTTTATTTTTAATTATGTTTTTTTACGAATAAAACAAAAACGACGCGTCCTATAAAAAAATTATTGATGAGAAATGTGGATGATTTTTCAGTATTTTCTGAACGAGCAACTTTTATCCGTTCAGTTTTTTCATAGCTTGTGTCGTTTGGACAAAAATTTTTTTTTTATATTCAATGTTGGTTTTTACGAATAAAGCAAAAACTACGTGTCCTATAAAAAAGTAACTCATAACAAATTTTCAGATCTTTTCTGTGTGCACAATTTTTGTCATCCATTCTTTTACGTATCTTGCATTATTTGACCGCAAAATTAAATTTTGTATTTTTCATTATTTTTTGTACGATCAAACTGAATTATCGATTTTTCGAAAAAATTCAAAATTTTGTTATAATAATCTTGTAGGGCTTTCAAAAAGCAATGATTTTTTTCTTGACTTTTTTCATATCGCACATCGTTTCGCTTAAAATGTTAATTTTCGTTTGTTTTTTTGAATTTTGAAAATGCTATAATTCTGATTATTTTTTTTTATCGAAAAAAGTAATTAAGATAAATTGTTCGAGTTTCCGAATGCTATGAACGGCCCTACATAAAATTTTTAAATCTTGAAAAAAATGGTATCCAAAATTTTGAAAATGTTCTAACTTTTTGAGTTTTCATGAAAAATGTCTGGTTAACAAACTCGATTTTTGTTTTTGGTCCCTAAAATGGTGTGCAAAGCACAATCAAATCCGATTCTTTTTTGGAAAGTTATCCGGTATACAGACGACGACAGACAGACAGACAGACACCGTCGTAAACACGTTTTTTTTATTCAGGGGGTCTCGAAACGTGAGGATTTAAAGAAATCCGCGATAGTCAGTTTTCACATAAAAACAATACCTTTTCATTATGATGAGAATGTAAAAAACTCTTCCAAAATACATCAGGCACAACTGATTCTCCTAACACATTTCTTATATTTCTGCTAAAATTTCATTCTTTTGTAGTATTGCCATCATTCTCGTGGGTAAAAACACCGTGAACTCGTTTTGTAAGGCTACGTTGACTAAGGATCCAAAATTCGTGTTTATTTTATTCACAGCCTTAATTATGTATAACATATTACCTCCAAATTAATGACCTTCTTCAATGATAGATGATCTTTTCCACATGCAACATTCTTGAGATTTTCAAAATTAATTTTTTTCACTCAAATTCCGAAAAATAAAATTTGTAATGAAATCTTGAACAATAATCTCCTCTGAAAACTTCTTGATCGAACTTCAATTCACTTTTTAATTTATTGAATGTCATTCAGATGTGTGTCTATACGACTCTTCAGTTCTTCTTGCTTTTCATGTTTTATCATCAGACTCTGGGGGTGAACTGAAAAAGAATCATTCGCAGATGTCCTTATATCAACTTCTGTGAAATAGTATTAGGTCAGCTACCTAGAATCAGTTTGTCGGCAAAAATGAAAATGAATTTGATATTGAAAAATATCAAAGAGATGACGTCAGACCAGTGATGCATACTTATGGCATTTATAAACAAATAATTTGTTGATGAAACTAAAGATTGGCCAACGTTAGACATAGGTTTTTCGCCCACTTCTTTGAAAAAATATCACGTCAGCTTCCTGTCAACAGATATCAAAGATTGACCCCTGAGGAATTTAATATTAACATTATCAAAGAAATGATATTATAATATGCCCCGTAATATGCTTTACATTTATTCATTGATATCAGCATGAAGATTCAATTTCGACGCGGTCGGTAATGTCGGTAAAGCGTAAAGGGCAAAGGGATACACAGACCTGACGCATGATGTCGGCGCATCACATCAATGTAATATGCCACCATTTCGATAAGCATTTAATTTGTTTGTCCCTAACTTTAAAAATAACTTAAGAACAATGAAATAATTAATTTCGGGGATGAGTTATAAGCCTTTATTCGTTTTTTTCTGTGGTGCCGTACTCTCTTATTGTCAAAAGATCTATAAAAAGGATTTCACTTACGTTTTATGCCTTTCCAGCATGTTCTCCTCTCAACATCCAACAAAAGTCAGAAATCATATTTCTATCCCATCATTCTTGATATCGACGTTCCATTGCTTTTATACCTTGGTGGAAAAGTTGTCCTTGTTCTTCACTATTATTTCCTTAATTCATTCAGAAATAATCGAGATGTAAAAAGAGGATTCAGTATTTTCCGAATCTGTTTTCCATCGAAAATGCCTTCTTTCAAATTTTCCTCTGATAATTTTGGAAATTTTCCTCTTCAATACTCTAAGCAACTTCCTTCTCCCTTGAGGACTTCGACAAGCTTTTCTATTAGACCAAGTTTCATGTGGAGAGGGCTAATTAATACTTTTTTGGGTCAATCAGAGGATTAGCTATTAGGTTAATAGAACCTGGTTGAAATGGTGCAAGGGTTGTTTGTGAAATCTGATTGCTGTCCTAGTATGATGTTCAAAATTTTAATATCCACACAAACTTGCCAATCATGTTCTAGATATTTTATTATTTTTTAAACTAGTTCAATATTACTGTATTGCTTTTTCAGCTCAGTTGAATGTGCTATTGGTATGAGAGCAAATAAATTAATATTATAAAGCAATACTACTTTGAGAATTATTTTAGACAAATCTTCCAGATCCTCTATCGAACAGATTGAACATGCTATTTCATCTTCTATGCTATCATTGATCGGGAACAAACTTCCGATCGTGTCATCATGCCCTGCCACGTTATTCATACAGAAATAGCAATCATTTTCCGTTAGTGATTTTTCCCACAAAGTAGGTTTCGTGAATCTGAGGGGTTTACCATCTCGACTGATATACCAACAACTCAGAATTATTTGGCAAGTAGAACATATTTTCTGTGAAACTCATTTCTCATTTTGATCCAGAACATCGTGAACAAAACATTGTTTATAAATTTTTTGAATCTTTTCTGAAATGAGTTTACGATCCCTCGAAACCTATTATTCACTACAAATATAGCAGAATATATCAGGATTCATATCGCAAGAATGTTTAGAGGTGGAAGCTCGAACACTAGTTCGAGTTAAGGAGCTTTAATTCTCCAGAAGATCCGTACGTTTTTTAATATTTTTATTTTTAGTTACCATAGTTGTATAAAAAACCCCTGCGCGTTAGGAATCCTGGATCGGTCACAGATGAGTTTTCTGCCCTGGGGGTGCTAACACGCTGGCTTCTTTACCTGAACAGCCTAAATAGCCTAAAGATTTTATTGAAATGGTTTGACCAGTAGGTTATTTTTCAGGTTTGAGATAAAGGGTTACCTGAAGGATTATATAACAAACACTTGATTCGGATTCAGCGAGCTCAAAAACAAGAGAGCACCTTTTTTTACAAGGGTTTTAGTCACCACGGCTTGAACAGCAACATCAAAATGGTTTATTAAGGTGTTTTTGACATATTTTTAATGCTAGAAATAAGCATTGATCTGATGAGGGTAAGCGAACACCAGATTCGGTTTGGCCTCAGTTTTACATTCGAAATTTCCCGACGATTTCCAGAAGCCTTAAGAATTTTAAAAGATTCCAACGCAAAACTTTCTGTAAACAAATTTTGAGCTTTTGATCAGAAACCCGTACAGACCCTGTAATGAGGGTCAAAGATAAATGGTTCGGAACGGGAGCGATCCTGTAACTATTTCACTTTTATTTACACATCCACTTTTTCGTAATTTACGTTGGTTATTTTTACAAATTGCTGTGACGATTAAAATGTCAAAGGAAGAGACAAATTATGTCAATTTCTCAGAACTAGAAGTAGAAATAAAAGTGAAAATGTTCCATAATCTGATGGGAAATTTACTCGCGTATTATTCCGTACACTCTACGCATAATAATGCGTAATAAGCCGTAATATAACACAATAAAGCGTGATAGTCGAGTAATTTTATTTTTAATTACACTACTATTATTATTCATTATAGTTTAGTAAGTTTCATTAACGCTGTATTTTTGTTGCATTTTTTGCATATTCGGTTCTCCGCACCTTCGCACTTGGTGTCGTATCACGCCAGGCCGGACGACCACAGTGGTCAAAACCAGGAATTTACTGTTCATAATCCTCTGCAACAGGGATTTTCAAGTTTTTTTCCATAAATTCTCAGAATTAAAATTTTGAGGCCCAGAAACTTTACGATTTTTGGTTCAATTTTTTGTGCATCAATATATAAACAAATATAGTGGCAAAATTATAGCAATTTCAAAAATATGATACTTTATTTGAAAGAGAATTGCTTAAACAAAGTCGATATTCATCAGAATTCATGCACATATACTCAAGAAACATAAATAATCAATTCAATGTAAACCTGACTCTGTTATGAACCATTTTTATAAACAAACACTTATTCAGTATAGTGCGCGAATGTTGAAAACACAGATTTCTTACCTAAAATGCGTCATATTTTGCATTAGATTCATAATTAGTAATGACTTATAATCATACGTCAACAATTGCTTATGTTATAAAGAATTGTATCAACAAATATTAATTTTGTTTCTGGTTTGCATCTCCTTTTTCCCACTTAACAAAATTGACACTATTTCATAAACGGTTATCAACCACGAAAAATTAATTGAGTAAGTGCTTTTATACTCAAAATGTTTTAATAGTACTTTAGGATTGATATTGTAAAAAAAAAGTTTAGCGAAAATCTAAACATTATTATTGTTAATGAGAAATAGTATAAAGAAACGGCACAAATAAACATATCTTCCTGGAAGGAAATCTTTTATCTCATTAAAGCCTCTTGAAAGCTAGTTAATATTAATATTTGAAGTATGCATGTTAGATCAAAGTTATAATTTTGATGAAAAAATTGTTTGAAATATTCAGCAATTTCACATTATCAACAGCCTCCTCTATCGCCTTTATTTAATATCACAATTATTATAAACTATTAAATGTTGTATGATTTTTCTTCAAATTGTAATTGTGGTGGTGTTAGTATTATCTGATATTCTTTATCACGTGAAATTTTGAATAAAAATTAATATTAACTGATAGTTAAGACATCTTTGAGGAAGATTCAATAGAAAAACTGATTTTTTTCCATGAAGAAATGTTGATTCAATTTACTTAGTTGTGAGTAGTTTAATCTCAGTTTTAATTTGAACTATTTCTAGAACAATTTATTATTTTTAATAAAAGCAATTGTTAAGCAAATTTACAACTATAGTTATTTGAGTTTATTAATAATTTATGTATTTCACATTTACTGATGCTGGAATGAAAATTTAGTATTTGATTATAATTATAATTAATAACATTTGAACAGTTTTTTCCCCAGATTTTCACCTATTCCATAGTGTTTTAGTAAAGTCTATTGCTGTGATACTCTTTAATAGTTCCCTAATAATTTTGCAATCACTGTGTAATAATTGTATAATAATGCGTAATAGGGATTATCCTGCAAGATTTTGACAAGTGAATTTCCCCTCGACATAACCATCCACTTAAATATCATGTCATATATTATATTGGTATTTTTTTGGAAATTTGCAAATAAGCCAAATAACTTGGAGTAATTGTACATAAATTATTTATGAATTAAACTTTACTCGTCAAAGAAACCTGGTGAGTGATAAACGAACCTAGCCAAAATCAATTCTTTTTAAAGTCGAGGAACTTTATTGGTCAGGAAAAAGTCAGGGATTTCACAACGAAAATCTTGTAAAAGTCAGGGAATTTCTTTAACATTAAATAATTATCAAGAAGTATAAATTTGAAATTTTTCAAGTTCAATTTAATATTGTTTTATTCTGTTCATGAAAGATTCTGGGTTAAAAATGGTAAGGGAACATTCGGAATTTTCGAAATGAAGTTTTGCGGTAACCCTGATATAATGTTCTTGTTAGAAATTTATTTTCCTTCTAATTATATTTTGATTTTTTTGCAGCTTTTTCTTCCTTTTTAGTTATAAATTTCATTATTTGTTTTAAAATGAAACAAATTGGTTAAAAAGTCGTCCTTTTGGGTTGATGATTCAACATTTTTTTTAATTTGCCTTTTTAATTTAAACATTCAGCTATTTTATTAGATATTTCATTTTTCTTGTATTCATATATATATATATATATATATTGAAATTCATATTTTGGTGTTGAAAAGTCAACTGAAATATTTTTTGGATGAAAATTCCACTATTGTTACGAAAATTTGTCTTTAATTTAAAAATTCATGCATTTTAGTAGAAATTGCATCGTTCATAAATAAAAATGCAACTGTTTGGTTGAAAATGTGATAATTTTGTTAAAAATTCATCCTTTTTAGTTAAAAATTCAACTATTTTGTTGCAAATACGTCTTTTGGGTTTGAAAATTCAAGTATCTTCGTAGAAATTTTTTTTTTCTTAAAAACGTAAATATTTTAATATTAAACAGTCAAACAAACTTCTTTTTTGGATCAAAATTCAACATTTTTTAAGTTGTCTTTTTTTGTTGAAAATTCATCTGTTTTAGTAGAACTTTCATCTTTCTTGGATAAAAATTCAACTGCTTAGTTGAAAATTAATCTTCTTCGCTTGGAGATTCAACTATTTTGTTTGAACATTTTAGTTGAACCAGTTTGTGAAGAAATCACTTTTTTGTTGAAAATTCATTTTATCTTGATAAACTGTGATCAATTATACGAACATTTAAATCTTTGTATGCAATTACATACTATTTTTGTACTCAATAGTTGCAAAATACAAATAAACTAAATGTTTTGTATAAAAATAACATTTTAGTATTGTCAAATCCATTTTTTAAAAGAAAGAAACGACGTTTTGTATTCAATTTGTCTTTTTTCAGCCTTATATTTGTCTCGTAATGCATTTATAATGTTTCAGGCGTATGTTTAATATTAAGTGGGATCAGACATTTTTCTAAAAAAAACCCAGCGACTTACATGGTTTTGACAGCAGTCGATTTTTTACGATTTGTATCTCGACAAATATCAAGTTTTTGAATATTTTGTTTATTGAGATCTCTAGAGTTTCGTCAAATCTCGAATGCAGCTCCTAAGTCTTTTTTAGAATTCGATTTTTGAGAATGTTTTTTCTCTCTCCAGAACAATTTGTCCCGATGGAATTGCGTGCTTTTGTGGCTAAACCCTTCAATTTAATACATATTAAAATTTACATATCTTTCAGATATACTTAGCAAACTTTGATTTTATAAACTATGTAGATTGTACTGATGACTTTTTACTTGTCGGAATTGTTTGCATAGTAAATGCTTTTGGTGAAATTTTTTTTTTTTTCAAATACAAATTTTGTTTCAATCAAATAGTCATACCAATGTTATAAGAATACTTAATACTTAACACAATATAGAACATAAAATTGGTATTGATATTTGTATTATAATTTAAATGTAATTTCAGTTCATTTGCTTATTATTGAGGGTCCGATTAGAAGTGGGCTTTACCTAGTTATCATTTGCTGGATAATAAGCAAGCAATCTCAATATATAGTCCAATTACATATTTTGATACAGCTAAAGAATTATTCAACAATTTAACCATTAAATGATAATCATACCAATATATGTTAATTAAACTGTTAAAAATCTAATTTTGGGCTTAGAAAGTGAAATAACTCTAGAAATAATTCATGAATCAAAATTTCTTGAAAAATAGTCCTGGACCTTCATCTAGTTGAAAAATTTAGGGTATAAAAATTAATAATATATCACTAGAAATAATTATCACATCCTGTTAGCTATTGTAGGCTACACGTCGACTAAACTGCTAAGAATGGAATTTTTGACAAAAAAACGTGAAATATCTCTTGAAATAATGAATGAATCAACATTTTTTGAAAAATAGCCCTGGAACTTCATCTAGGTAATTTATCCTTTAGTTTTTCATTGAATCAGTTGAATATTGTAAAATCATGATCAACGAAACTGATAAAAATTATACATTTTTCATGTTTTTTGAAGAAGCTGTGTCCAGTTTCTAAAAAATGAATAATGTATATGCACAGAAGTAATTTTCTAGCAACTTTTCATTCATTTCAAAAAGTTTATTGCAAGTTTTATGCAAGTTATTTAGCAATATTCCATATGAATAATGACAGAATTGAACCTTTTTAAACATCAGAATAAATTAAAGAGCCGGCAAAAAGAATCCTCTTCGGAGGATGTTCAAAATTTTTCTCTGACTTTCCTTAAGAAAGATATACTACAGGTTTAACAGCCCTATCGATTTCATAGCAATGAAATCGTCGCTGTTTGGCTGGTTTGAATAAAAATCATTAGTTGCTTGTACACGCAGTGCTCACCCGCGGGACAAAAATCTCAAGACATGTTCGAAGATCGGAGGATCGTTACTAATTGCCTGAACGATCTTCGATATATGTAAGCCTGAGGCTAAGCACGCGAGATTCTTCGACATACCGAGTGAAATGGAGAATGGATGTAAGAAGGGCTTCGATGTCGTGAACATCCTACCTGGCACTCTAAAATGCAGAACAAGTGGCATAACACTTTAGCCCCAAGCACAAAATTCCAGAGATTGTCAGCTTGATCGGAAAATAAGGTGTAAAGTCAGTAATAAAAAAAATTAAAATACGGTTCGGAATAAAAGACAGTTGTTAAATTATTTGTATGCCCCAAATGGACTCTGAATTGGCCAACGTATTATATTTTGGGCCTTTGATTTAAGAGCCTCAAAATTAATTGGTTTGAAGACGTATTTGATTTAATGTTTTCTAGGATTATATTAGTGAAAAGTAGATATAATTCTATCTGTTTATTGGCTGACATTGGATAATAATATCAGACGACCCCTACAATCTCGACAGAAGCCTACACTGTAAGAAATTTCTGTAGGAATTTTCAGAGACGCGTCACTAAAGCTTTATGCAGAAACCGTTTCTAAATTTTCCAGAACAGAAGCAGAAATTTTAACAACAGTAACTGCATAATGCCTCAGTCACATTTTTCAGAAAATTCTGTTAAAATTTAGTAATTTTCAGTTACTGTAACTAAAAATTTCAAGAGATTGAACAATTTTTTCGGTTCATTGATTTTTATCTAAAATATGTTGTCAATATTTGTCCTGACAATATGAATAGTAAAAAAATAGGAGTGAAATTATATAACCTAGATAAATACGTAGTGATATACATATAAACTTCGCTCACATACAGTCTTACTATAATTTATATTGCTAAGGCAAATTTATATTAAAATTGATGAACCAACGGGACAACTCAAAATTACAAATATAACCTATCTAGGAAAGGAGTCTTTTGACGTGAGCAGCAGATGATGATCGCAGTATCTTGTGAATACTTTATTGCAAAGATAATTCGCTCATCAACCAAGCTTCAAGGTCGTCTTTACACGCGATTTCAACACTTTTTTCAGTTTCTTCTTCTCATGCAAATTTCGAATCCTTTTCACGCTTCAGATCATTCAATATCAGAAAAAATAGGCTTGCTGCATCATTATAATTCAACACAACCTTTTGAAGTGCATTGCCGCCCATGACCACAACCAGCATGCATTGTCCGCTTTGAACGCGGTAATTTTCAGATACCGTTTCGGAATTCTGAAAATTTGAATGACAATTTTCTGAACTTTTCTATCAGTGTATTTACAGCCTGTAAATGCAGAAACTTTTATTATAATTTTATGAATTTTAATGGAAAATACACTCATTCTATTTTAGTTGAGCTATCATTAAACTAAATCTTCACAATTAAAGTTCAAACTAGAATTTACATTTGTTGATATTTAACTGCAGATTCTTTTGAAATCTTCCTTTTTTATTTTTCATCTCACTGATTACATTTTAAAATTCCACTTTTCATATTATGTTTGCCTTTTTTGCCTCACTTCCATTTTATTTTCCTTCTTTATTCATCTCTCTGCGAGCTTCTATTTTTATTTTGTATATTTTTTCTTCTTACGTTTCGTCTTTCCATATTGCTAAAATAATTTCTTCCTTCTTAATGTGATGATAATCGAGCCCCAAAATATTCTCCAAAAACTGAAATTTTGGAAAATAAATACTACTTCTAGATCTAACGACTTTTTCTCGCGCCATTCGTGCCCATCACGAAATAAAAAATCTCCAGCGAGTCATGCTCTGGCACGATCGGTATAAATTGTCGCTCATGGTGGAATTTAAGTGCGAACAAATTTGTATTCGCACGCTTACACGAGCACCACAGCTTCCCGTAAATGGCTCTACAGCATCCACTCCCCTCGTTCTTCTCCTTTTTCCTCCCCTTTTCCCTGGCCCCTCAACACAACGCCATCCCTACAACCCCCCTACACCTCTGATACCCCTCTCGACCGACCGATAATTAATTGCGAACATTACGCGCAAATGAACTTCATCGTGGAGACGGTGGATGCTTTCGAGCCTCGACGACGGTCGCTGCAAATACAAAGTTGAAATTGGCGCGAGGGCTTAAGAGTTCAACCTTCTTGGTATTGATTTGATTCAGTAGGACAGATTTTATTTTACCTCAAATTTTACTGAGATCGGAAAAAAATCCCCCCCCCTCCCCTCTTATTTTACGTAATTCATGCTTTTCAGAAATAATAAGATATAGGACTGTAAACGATGATAATTTTTTGTAATTGAAATAATACATTCTTCACTGTAAAAACAAATTATTATCTCAGGGCTAGTTTCATGTATTACAACACGACTCAGAAAAAACAGTCTAAAGAGGTACTAAATGAGACCACTGGTGGGATCCCAGAATCATTTGTTTTGCATTGAAAATAACAGCATGAAGTTATCCGAATCAAAAACAGGACACGAAAAAAATGATACCGTAAAAAAAGAGTTCTCTAGTTTTTACAGTGTTTGAAGGTGAAAACTTACATATATAAATATTTATACATATATAATGAATATTTAAGAAAGATGTATATATCTTTCAAAGACAATATATAATAAACAATAAAGTGAGTCAATTTAAGAATAATATAATGTAGGCTTATGTAAAATTGTATGGTATTTGGTAGATTCCATGCCTAGCAGCTGATTCTCAATATATAAAAATGACCAGTGTTAATTAAATTTAAAGTTATTTTTCACTTTGTCAAACACATTATGGAAAAGATAATAAGATGGCATGCATTTTGCTGTTTTGATATTTATTGCTAGTAGAATTAGGCAGGGTGGCCGAAAACTTCATTTTCAGACCTCCCGAGTCGAAATCTTGGCCCTACTTTAGCACTGCATGATTCTATTTAAGGCCTCCTTTAGTCCTGCTTAGCCCTCCACGTCCTCTTTTAAATCCCGTTGGACCTCGAGGCCCTCTTTCGATTCGTTTACGTCCTGACGACCTATGTGCTTTTCTCGTATTTATATAATTTAATTATTTTGTTTAATTACATATTTATTATAATTAGTTTATTCACTTCATTTGTTAATATGCATGATAAAAACAGTTATGGTATATCAGGCAGAGCTATAAAGTTGGTTTCTCTGAAATTCGAAAAAATTCAATACAACTTTGACATTCGTTAATATCTTCTGTTCTGTTTTTTGTGGGGAAACACTTATGGCACATTATTTATTAGCCCAATTTTGAGTATTCGAACCATAGCATGAACATAGAAATTTGTAATTTTTTTCTGAAAATGTACAATAAAAAATATTTTTAGTTGCAGATTTACGTAATTTCACATTTTTGTTAGAAAAAAATATATATATTCTAATTATACATATATTCTACCACAAATTGGTTTTGAGATTGTTAATCATTATGGATCACAGTGATGTTCAATGATGTAGGTTCTGAAGAGCTTTTATATGGGAATAATAAAAAAGTCCTTCTTTAAGATTATCTACAAATTTCAAACTAATTCATTTTTTATTTCATAAATAATGGCACCTTTGAGAAGCCAGCGTCCAAAAAGCACATAAACAAGTATGCTCTAAACAAAATCTGATTAATTTTCTATAGAATTTTGCAATTTACTCATATTGTTTTGGTTCATAATAATATAATTTGTAATGACAAAAACTGTTGTTTCGATTGCCCTTATGTTTCCTAGAAAATAATAATCTAAGATAGTTTTTCAGGTAAAGAGCTCGAAATATTTTAAGGTGGGAAGTAATGTCACACGAGAAGACGAGCTTTTACTCCTGGACAAACAGGCGGACACCAAAAGTATATGGTTAATTTTATTGTCTGATTATATTTTCATCAGAAACAGCATTGCTTTTTTACACCAATTTTTAATTGAACATCATTAAAACCAATTGCAACAATTAGTGCACTGATGAAAAGAATTTCGACAGCGATCAATCTGATCTCTGAGTAATAAAGTTTATTCTTAAAATTGTAATAAAGAAACAATATTGTTTTAAATGAAAATATAATCATATTAGAAAATGTATCCCTATAATTTTGGTGTACATGTGTTTGTCCTGGGGTAAATGGTAATGTGACGTCACTTTTCGTCTAGAGGATTTCGAGGGCTACAGCAGGGCCTAAGCAGAGGACTTAGGAGGACCTACAGACGGCTAAATTTTTATTAAATTAGGTCCTCTTTCAGCCCTGAAAGTTAGAAAAATCGACTTTTGTGCCACTTTGGAGAACTAAAATAGGACTTAATCTAATACAAATCAAGACCTCTACTAGCCATCCTAAATCCTATTAAGTCCTACAATTTAGAGGTCTAAAAGAGGGCTAAAATTTAGACTCGGGAATCCCCTGATTTTTTCTACACTAAATTTTCATTTTCCCTGACCATGAATATTCAAACCCCAGTATTTAAATCTTGTAATATTTTTAACATAGGATATTTTATAAACGAAATAAAACAATGTTACAGATACAAATTTAAAATTTTCAAATTAATTTATCCATCCTGAATAAAAATAAGACTTTTCTACCATAAAAGTTAACTTTTTAAGAAAATACATGAATTTGTAACAAAATAATTAAATTTTCAACAAAATGATAGACTTTTCAACCTAAGAAGATGAATTCTCAACCAAAAAGTGTAATAGTTGATATTTCAACCAAAAAAGATCAAATTTGAAAAAAAATTAATTTTTAAGCACGAAATATGAATTCTCAGAAAAAAAAATAAATTTTCAAAAAAATAGTTATAATTTCAACGAAGAAATAGACCTTCATTCAAAAAAATAAATTTTCAACAAATTAGTTCAACTTTTACCTACGCAATTGAATTTTTGATTAAGAAAAATCAATTTTCAAGAAAATAGTAAAACTTTCAGCCAAAGAGAAGAATTCTCAACTAAAATTCCGGTTCGAATTTGGATATATCCTTTCACCACAATGTGCCATAGAATTTCAGAGAATTGTCGAGCTAACATAACGTATTCTAAAAAAATGGCACTTACATGGTTATGCTGCGACACCCTTCAATTGAAGAAATTACAGAAATTTTGAAAATGTGCCAAAAAAGGAAAAAATTACTGTCATTTCATGAATTGAATATATTTGAAATATTAGATATCTTTTAGAATTACTTGGAAAGCTTTGATTTCACAAATTATGTTGATTTTACTCATAACTTTTTACTTTCATTAAAATGTGATAGTTCACAAACTGTTAAAACATTTGAACTTGAATTTATAATTTTGTTCATCGAAAGAAACTCATATTTTTCAGTATTAGAATTGGTAAAAAAGTTTAAAAGTATCTTTGAGAAATATGTTATTATATCATTTTTGCAAAAACTTTTATTCTTATACGAGGAAATGAAAGCAATTATTCTTAGTTAAAAATCAGATTTTCAGTTATGAAAACACATACACAAATAAATTAAAGGAATATTTAATTGCCTAATTAATTTAAAATTCTAATCTTTTATGGAAATTTAAGACAACTTGAATTTACTATTATATCCTTCTACCAAGATTTGTGCAAGTGCAAACATAGAATTTACATTTACATCACTCTACAAAGATGCAAATGACATTAATTTTATAACATTTCAGACTATTCAACAAACTTGGTAAAATGTCTTATTCGCGTCAGATTTTCAATTGACAATTATTCAAATTTCGAATATTGAACAATCGAAAATAAAATATTATCCATATTTTGGAATTGCACATAATTTTTCAATAGGTCAGGGGGAAGTGTGGGAAAATATCAGGATTGAAGGCAAAAGGGTGTGAAAAAATGGCATAAATTTCTAAAGGGCAAAGGACAGCGAGAATTGTCGAACGGCGCGAGTGCCGCGGGCGTGTTGTAACGCGATACTACCGTAATTCACGTTGGTTTTACGCTTTATGCGACACGTGGAACATGCACGCGCGAATTTACGGGGAACCCAACGGCGCGCGGACAAAACATTCGCAACCAGACTTGATGGACGCTTGCCCGGTATTGGATTAAACGCTTGGAAAAAGAGAAAAAAAAGCGCGAATAACGAAACCACTGAAGGAAGAAAAGAGCGATGCGCACATTTCCTTCCAAGTCAAGAATGAATTTCTCTGCGAGATTTATCAAACGCACTCGATTCGAATTCAAAATTAATTCCAGGCCTTTATTCGAAAATATTTTCATAAAGAACTCGTGACATTTCTTTGATAAACAAGAAAGGTGTGTTGAATTCAAATTCCTGGGATTATCTTCATCAATATTTCTCGCCTTGAATAAAGAAAGAAGGGCTTCTTGAATGAAGATGTTAGCTTTTCATTGAAAAGAACTCGACACAGAGCCGTTAACGTTTTTTATTTTGTTATGTAATAAACAAAAATTGCTTAAGACATTATTGAGGTTATTCTTTGTCAAAAATAACATAAAAGAAATAGGGATGCAGAAACAAATATAAAATCGAGATTAAAAACGATAGCAATACATTTATTAATTTATTGTGCGTATAAATTAATTTGAAGAAAGTTTATAAAGTCTCACTTCTAATAATTTACCCATTTCGTAAATTACACAGAACTACCCATGTTCAAGATGATAAACGCAAGATGCTACAAGAGGATGTTGTCATCCATTTTAGGTGATTTTTATTGAACGCTTGAAGGGTTTGTTGCTGAAAATTCCAGATGTTGCTATAAAACCTTAACAGGAGTTGTTACTAGTTAGGTTTGTTAGGAATTATCCGTTGAAGAGATTTTTTGTAAAACCTTCGCTAGTGATTACACTGGCCGTTGCTAAAGGTTGTTGTTGCTCATCATTAGTGGCTTTTCTGATTATAAAGTACGTCAACCTTTGTTGAGGATTGTTTTTGTCCGCGGTAATTGTTTCTAAGCCTTTTTAAGGTTTGTTACTAACCATTGCCGGAGGTTCTTGTTGAAAGTTGCTAGTTGTTTGCTATTGCCCGTTTCTAGGGATTAATAACGACCATTACTAGTGGTTGTAATGGGTAGTTATTAGAGGCTGCTTTTGAGCATAGCTTACTGTTTTGAACTGTTTCTGAAAATTGTGTTGGAGCATTACTAAGGGTTCTTGGCAAGCCTTGCTAAGAATTGTTATTGAACGTAGCTAGATGTTGTTAAACGCAGTCACCTGCGTTTCTTATTGGCCATTGCCTCATGTTGTTGTTAACTCTTCCCAGGGAGGAGTTTGCTATTGTTCATTGGTAGGGTTTGTAATACCCGTTGTGGTAGGTTGTTCGTGAACGATACTAGCCATTGTTATTTGGATCTCTGCTAGATGTTGTCCATAGGTATTTAAATTTTCATTTAATCTAAATACAATTGGTTATGGCTCGTTATTAGGAATGACAGTCTTTCCAGTCCTTGTTGGGGTACGTGTTTCACCATTGGTAGGGAAAAATACTGACCATTCCCAGGGATTGGTATTGAACTTTTCTAGGATTTGCTATTTAATATTTCTATATCCTGTCTTTGATCGCTTCTAGTCTTTTCTATTGACTGTTACTGGTATTAGATGTAGCCCATTGCTAAGTACTGTTGTTAGTTGTTGTAGAAAGGATGTATTTGTACCATTACCGGCTTGTTTGACCATTACTATTGGTTGTTATTTTCCGTGTTTGCTGATTATTTGTACGCGTTGTTGTTGACCATGACTAGGGTTTGTTATTACCAAAAGGGGTTGCTACTATCTTTTGTAACAGTTGTGGGTTGTCAATCAAATCGTCAGATAATTAATAATTTGTTGGAAATTGCCTACGAAACCTTTTATTATAAATGTTTGCTAACTGTTTCTCGCAGCTATTTTACCTTACTTTAAATGTGAACCATTTTCAACTTATTTAATTTTTTTATGTTTCACATTAGCCATCAAAATAATCGACTTTCTGTTCTTTAAATTCAACTTTTAAGATTGAAACGTTAGAAATTCAGTTTTGTAAGGGAAAAGGAATCTTATCTCAATTTCGAAATTATTATTATCATTATTATATCATTAAGCCGTTTCCCTTTCGGGGTAGGCGTGAATTGCTCGGTTGTAAAGTAGTGATGTGTGGATGG
>JAABKJ010005948.1:0-22459 GCA_011634705.1 Andricus grossulariae | reverse complement strand
GCCTGATAAATGTGAGTTTTTGAGACCAGAAGTGGGTTACTTAGGACACATTATTGATAGAGATGGTATACGACCTGACCCACAGAAGCTCGAAGCTGTTAGAAAATTCCCTGTCCCAAAAACCGAAAAAAATATAAAACAATTTTTAGGATTAGCTGGCTACTATCGAAGGTTCATTGATGGTTTTTCTTAAATTGCAACTCCCTTGACTCAACTCTTAGAGAAAGATACCCCTTTTAATTGGACTGAAAAACCGCAGATTGAATTTGACACTTTAAAAGAGAAACTTTGTGAAGAACCAGTTTTGCAAAGACCGGATTTTTCTAAACCATTCATTTTAACCACCGACGCATCAGGATATGCATTAGGAAGAATCCTATCACAAGGTGTGATAGGAAAAGACAAACCAATTTCTTATACGTCACGAACTTTAAACAATAATGAAAAAAAATATGATACCTACGAAAAAGAAGCGTGAGCCATCGTTAATTGCGTCCAACACTTTCGACCCTACCTTTATGGACGTAAATTTACACTCGTCACAGATCACAAACCGTTAGTGTGGTTTCAAAACTCGAAAGATCCGTGTTCAAGGGTAACAAGATGGAAATTAAAGTTATATGCATATGATTTTAATGTATTTTATAAGGCAGGTAAGACAAACGTGAATGCCGACGCCTTATCTAGGAACCCTATCGATGATCATGTGACTCAGGATCTAGTCAATCATATGAAACCTACGAAGTCTGACAATAAGACGAAATGTACTGAATCTACGAGGTCTGAGAATGAGACGAAATCCACTGAATCAAGGAAGTTTGAGAGTGAAACAAAATCTACTGAATCTATGAAGTCTGAGAATGAGACGAAATCTACTGAATCTACGAAGTTTGAGAATGAAACAAAATCTACTGAATCTACGTAATCTGAGAATGAAACGAAATCCACTGAATCTACGAAGTTTGAGAATGAAACAAAATCTACTGAACCTGCGAATTCTGAGAATGAGATGAAATCCACTGAATCTACGAAGTTTGAGAACGAAAGAAAACCTACTAAATCTATGAAGTCTGAGAATGAGACGAAATCTGCTGAATCTGAGAAGTCTGAGAATGAGCCGAAATCCACTGAATCTACGAAGTTTGAGAATAAAACAAAATATACTGAATCCACAAAACCTGTGAATGAAACGAAATCCACTGAATCAACTAAGTCTGAGAACGAAACGAAATCCACTGAATCTACTAAATCTGGCAACGAAAGGAAATCTACGAAACCAATGAAGTCTGACATCAAAAGCAAAGCAACGAAAGGCTATGTTATGAAATACGAATCTACGAAATCCGAAAATAAAGAGATACCTATAAAATATACGAAATCTTAAAATGAAACGAAACCAACTCCAAGCAATCTTGCAAATCTTATACAAAATCTAACTAATGCATCAAATATGCTAATAGATAATACTTCAGTCAATTGCAATGAAAATTCTTTAACCAAAAATTCTGCGAAACTCATAAATAATATGAATCCAACACTCAGCTGGAACGCGATGGTAACACGAGGGAAATTGGGGAAACAAAGTCAGGAAGAAGAAAATGAAAAAGGAAATCAAGAGGACAATACAAATCAGCAAAATCAAGCGGAAAATTTCGACGAAAAAAATATTAAAGAAGAAAAAATTCAAGAAAGCTCGAAATCCAAGGTAAGAAAGCGTGATAGTTCAAAGAAGATTTCAATCCCAACTAGAGTAACAGAACTTCATCCAGTGAGAAAAAAAGGGGAAGGCCAAAAAAGAATAATAATTATGGAAATAATGAACAACCACAAAGAAAGAAAAAGAAGCAAAAATTTTATAACAAATCAGATTCAGGTGAAGAAATCCTCTCCGACCCAGAATACACCTATGATCCAGTATATATCCCAACATTACAATCTAAGAAGAAAAAAGATTCTACAAAAACTCAACCAACACTTCTAGAAGAAAATAAAGGCGAAAATTCAAATTTTGAGTATTTATCACCTGAAGAAGAAAGCTCCGATGATTCCTATCACGGCAATCTCGAAGATCAGTTTGAAGGTAACAGCTTCCAGGACCAACCTTTCGAAATGAATCTAAAAGTAATAGATCAAAAACCAGAGCCACTCAACGAGCACGAAATGGAAAAAGCTGAAAAATGGAAAGTTCCGGAGGATGAAGGAAATTTACCACCACTAGAAGCCCAACCTCCACCCAAAATTCCGCGGGTGAACCGAACTTTTATAGGACAAAATATAGTCGAATGCCGCGATCAGTTACCGATGAGGAAAGACAACTATGCATATTTTATCTCAATTGATGGGAGACCTCGTGATAACGGCTCACGAGCGTTAGCTAAACGAGAAAGATTACCAACATTCACGAACCTACAAAAAGGATTAGCCAAAGACAGCAAGAAAGGGCAACTGTATCATATAGCCCTCCCTATTTGCAATGGCAGTACTCTACAAAAGAGCAGCGCGACCAATTGATTGAAAAACATATAACCGTAAACGTTAGACATTTTTTTGGTAAAATATGAAATTCGAAATCCAAAAATATATCCAGGTTTGTTTGCAATGCCAACTTGATAAACTATTACGAGTTGAAACAAAAAATCCCATGATAATCACAGACACCTCAGGAACTGCATTCAAAAAAATATAGTAATGGATATTGTTGGTCCACTGTCATTAACTAAACTATGCAATGAATATATTCTCACAATTCAAGACAATTTCACGAAATATTCTTTAGCGTTAGCTCTTTCTAACCATCAAGCAAGTACTATAGCAGGCACGTTCGTAAAAAATTCTGTTCAATATTTGGATCACCAAAAGGAGTTTTACCAGATCAGGGTTCGGATTTTTTGAGCAACCTGATGAAACGATTAGCGAAACAATTTGCAATAAAGCAGTTCAAAACTACAGCCTTCCACCCATAAACAAATATATCTATTGAACGATCACACCAAGTTTTGGGGCAATATTTGAAACAATTTGTGGGCAAGTAAGCTGAATGGGACGACTGGTCAGAACTCGCTACATATTCCTACAATTTGAGAGTTCATGAAAGAAACAAAGGCACACCATATGAACTAGTTTTTGGAAAATTAGCTGGTCTGCTGGCAAGCGCTCCTCCTTTAGAGCACAGAAAATTAGTAACATAATACCATTATTTACCTAAATTAACAACACGCTTACAAAAAATGTGCTACATAGCTAAGAAAAATCTAGTATTTGCAAAAGAACGATCAAAAGACTATTATGATACACAAGCTAACCCTGAAAAGTTAAAAGTAGGAGACAACGTATTCTTATTGGAAAGCACGAGGTCATAGAAACATTAGGGGAGAGAAACATGGAAACACGAATAAAAAATAAGACACCCTTTATACTTATAAATAGACTCAAATTTTCACATATTCCGAAACTGCAAGCGAATAGTGTTCAAAATATCCAAGTAGCAGATAAAGTTTTTTTACTTTAAGATATAAACCAATCCAAAACTCTTGAAAACCCAGGAAAAATAAACTCTACGGCAGACATAGGACTAAGCCCACAGAAGCAGAATGAATTCACTCATTGATTTAATTGTCCGCCACATTGACATACTCACTTCATGGCCATACCTATTCAAGAACAAAATATATCACAGAGATGATTGTCTTACTGATTCAGAAACAATCAAGGACTTCATGACATACTTACCATGAAAACAAGGGGCCCGATGGCTTACCATAATCTAATACAATGACTTCGCCCAACAGAGCAGGATTTTGCGCTAATCTCATTATATTATTAAGAGGAATGTCACAAATAACTTTTTTCATTCACCGATTTTTATTTTGAACCATTATAAAAAATCCAGAGTTTTTCTGGAGAGGTACAATTAATATTATACAAAAAAATTATTAAAAATTGCCATTATTTAAAAATATCTAATCATTACATTGAAAACCGGAGAAAATACGAATGACGAAAGAAGAAAATTTGTATTTGTATTTGTATTCATTCATGAAAAGTTCCTAGGGATAGATAGCCCTATAAGGAACAGGTGATACATGTTACAAAATAAAAAGTGACGGTGATCGATATAACGATTAAAATAAAAAAAATGTATATACCAGGAGTAACGAAATAAACTAAAATACACATAATTAGATTTGGTCTGTTACCAATAATACTGTAACTGTACATATGCAAATATACATGCTCAAGAATAAATACATTCATGTGCAAGATTATATATGTTTTAAACTCAATGATTTAAGTATTACCAATGTGTAATTTCAAGGGTAGAATACAAAGTGTTAAATAAGTAACCAAAAAGGATTTTTCTAAAGTGAAATTGTGAAGGTGCATTCCTAATGCTTATGGGTAGTTTATTCCAAAGGCGAGCACCACGAATGACGAAAGATCTTTGCATTTTACACTTGCCGTGTGGCTGAAATTTTAGTACTGTTTTCCTTTAACGGAGTTTAGAATGTGTTGGTTGATCTTTGTCAATAAAATGGAAGAGATTAAGAATATAGTGCGGAGCTTCATTACTGAATAGGCTATGAAGCAGGTTACCCATAAAAATTGTCTTCTTTTGGCAACGTTAAGAAGTCCTGCTCTTTCTTTATACTAGGTAATATGTTCACTTTTTGGGATATTATAGGTGAACCGAATGCAAGCATTGAGCGTACGTTCAAGCTTCGCATTCAGTTTATCAGTGATATCGTCATATACAACACAGCCATAGTCAAAGAAAGAAAGGATGAGGCTTTTAATTAGGAGGGTATGCGTTGAAGTAGGTAGTGATTCTTTATTCCTGTTAAGCTGTTGGGGAACTCTTAAAGTTTTTCTCGAGATATCCGCAATTTGTACATTCCACGTAAGAGAGCGATTAAGAATATAGCCTCAATCTTGCACAGAATCCACAAAGGGGATGAGACGCCCATCGATGGAGAGAGGAGGCAATGTTGCAATTGTTGCAAGTGAAGGAGAGGAAGAAGGTCCTATGATTAGAGCCTTAGTTTTAGAAGGGTTAAGAGTGAGACCGTTTGTGAAGGTCCACTGCACCACCAAATCAATATCCTCCTGTACCTTTCGAAGTAAACTCTTAAGAGTGGCAATAGGCCCGGAAAGGTAAAGCTTAAGGTCGTGAGCATATTTGTGATTGTTACAATGACGAAGTTCGCTACCAAGTTCAGAGGTATAGATATTAAATAGAGTGAGTGCAAGCGTGGATCCCTGAGGGACACCACTCTTGACCTTCCCACAATCAGAACGCTCGCCATTACTGATTCTGTATTCTTTTAGAACGATTACTAAGGTAAGATTCAAACCATTGAATAGTCATATTTAAGAGGTGAAGTGATTTGAGCCTAGTCAATAGCAAATTATGGTTAACTGTATCAAACGCCTTAGAACAGTCAAAGAGTATAACAACAGTTACTTCCCTTCTATCAATTGCCAGTTTAAGATCAGAAGTTACTTTAAGTGTACCTGTAAGAGTACTATGCGTGGCACGAAACCCAGATTGCATTGAGTCCATTAAATTGTTACTTTCAATATGTGCAGTAAGTTGCTGATGAAAAATGCGTTCGAAAGGTTTCGACAATGCACAGAGGATGGATATTGGGCGAAAATCTTTGGCAGAGGTAGGGTTAGATATTTTAGGAACAGGGTGAATAATCGCCTCTTTCCAGGTATCAGGAACGATTCTCACTTTTAGAGATGCGTTATAGATATGCAAGAGAATAGGACAAATAACTGGTAAAGCTAAGCGAATCATTTTAATTGAAATACAATCTGAACCTTGAGCATTTGATTTTACCTATAAGAGTTTTTTAATTAGGGTTTCTTGCGATATGCCAGAAAATAATAATTCAGTATCATCAAATGTAGAGGGAACTGCGGACAAAAAAGGAGAGCTGTTTGCCAGGAGTGTGGTTTTTGTCGTGAAGGCTGTTAATAGATCTGCGGCAGAAAAATTGTTATCAGAAGCCAAATATTTTGGAGGAATAGGTCCAAGTCGCCTCAAGAGAAACCAGATGTTTTCATTATTATTCCTGTTTTTGATAGAATTGTCATTATATCGGTTGTATGAATCCCTGATGTACTAGAGGAGGGATCAAAGGAGAACTGGTATTGAATGCTGATAAGGTCGTGGTTTGAGGGGGATGAGATTGACTGTTAAGTAGAAGAAATTGCCTTGTCTAGATCATCAACAATGATCAAGTCAATCCATGAACGAGAATGATCGGTGTGATACGTGTTATGATGGGGAACTATAGATTTTTCGGCAGAGAGCACTACTGATTTTAAATAGTTTGTTGAGTTATGGTGGCATTGAGATTTGTTTTTAGGTTACCAGGAAGTACAATGTTATTATAACTTGGTATAAGATCAAAAATGTCAGTCTTAAGTTCCCAACAGTGGGAAGCATTAGGAGGTTTGTAAATCACACCCACGAACAGGCGGTTATGAGACCAAGATACCTTGATAAAAAGGTGTTCAGAAATAGGGTAATTGGCAGGAGGACTCATTCCCACCTGTGCACCCCTTGAGCTGCCATGAATGTAGAGACAGACCCCACCCCCTCTTCTCTCATCTCTATCTCTGCGGAAAAGTGTGTAATAACCAAGTCCTATGAGGCTGGATGGAATGTTAGGCGTAAGCCAGGTCTCATAAACGGCTATGATATGATAGGAACAGGACATAAAATGATGTTTAAATTCGAAGTAATGAGCAGGTAAAGACAGAGCGTTAACGTGACAAATATTGAATGTTTCCATTTTGATAGTGAAAAGTGAAGTTCAGGCATAGTTAAATATAGAAGTGTCTAAAATACGTTAACCAACAAAATCCAGTTTACATGGTTACAATTAAAAACACGAAATAAGGCACATAAAATGGTAGAAATTAAGAAAGCAATAAGCATTATAAATTTACTTGCCAAATATTTAAGATATCCATTCAAAATGCAAAATGGTAAGTTTTGAGTTGGAAGTTAACTGGAAGAATGGTGGCACCTAGGAAAATATAATAGAAACAGAAATAACATGATCAGTATCCAATGGAGCCCAAATTACGTTACAACAAATAGGGTTAAATAGAGTCCAATAGTTGCTGAAATGACAGTATAGATATATATCTAGAAGAATTTTCAATAGTACTGAAGCAATATAGTCATGATTACTTTGACTTAACATATGTTTCAGTAGAACACAATAAAACCAAATATAACAGTTAGAAATCAGTCTAATTGACTAGTTATATTATATTCACCGACAGATATACTGAGGATGACACTAGGAAGTAGTAGTTGCTATCTCAGTCCCTCAACTGTCTGTAGATTAGCCAGTTAAATTTGCGGAGATCCATCCTCTATGCGACCAAAACTTTTTCCACCCGCAATCCACCGGTATTTAATTATTTTGTCTCTTCTGAGACCCATGGCAATGGCGTAGATTTTTCTGTTCCGAGGTGACATGGCCTTACGTAGATGAACTGAATGTTTATTTTTGCTCGACCATCCGAGGTTTTCAGTAGAAAAGTCTCTGAAAACCATACGTCTCTCAAAGAATTTATCTCGCAGTTGTTGATTGCCGATTTTCGCGACAATAATTGGGGGGTGGGGCTAGAAGACTTCATGAGTGCAGGCGCCTTAATAGTCCTGTATATTTTGACTGCATGTTCCCTCACAAAGGGAGCGTCAAGAGCCTTAGCTATAGAGTCCATTGTAGCAATAAGATCTTTATTGGATTTCATAGGGAAATTATGAATTTCCAAAGTCGTTCGCCGGGTCACCTGCTCGCTTAAGTTCAGCGCATGCTCAAGAGTAGCGACTTTTAAATTGAAATCGCTGGCATCCTTTTTAATTCAGGTGATATCTTCCTTTCCCATTTCTGAGCCAGCTTCGAATACCGAAATTCGGTTCGAGTTGTGAACAGTGTCCGCTTTTATCGTTTGAATGGAGGTTAGGAGATTGTCATTAAATGCTTGCTGCTTACTTTCAAATTCTGTGTTCTTTGAGAGAATCTCCTGAGACTGCGCAAGCGCTTCCTTTTGTCCCTTCAACACAGAATTTCGGATTATAGTAGTGAGATTAGGCTGGGTGGTGGTAGCCATTGCGGCTGAGGGGGCAAGAGCGTGAGGGGAAGCCGTACCATCGGCGTTACGAATATGAAATGCAGGTTTCCCAGACGAACGACCATCGACTGCCGTAGAGATGTCGCTGATGCTTTGCCCTTTGCATTTGATGCAGAAGAAATCTGCCTGGCCCTTTTTGAGCTTATCAAAGTTGCTTTTTGAGATGTTAAAATTCGCACAGGCCAGATGAGTTAACACACGACACTTTGCACATACAAGCACCTCAGGTCGTTCTCTGGAAATAACTTCCTTGCACTCTGGACACACACCCATTGCTCTAAAGGATCACTCACAGATATTGAATTGTTCGGAAACAGCAAAAAATCAACAATTTCGAAAAAAAACTTGCACGGACGCGCCAGGAACACACAAAGTCACAATTTGCAAATTTTTATTTAAAAAATGAGCAAGAAAAACACACGAAATTTCAAAACTCCGGAGAGCAACATATAGACACGTCCGCTCAGACCACCGTTACCAATACGTTTCTGAGACATTACCAAGACATTAAAAATGAAGTGCAATTAAACTTTACCAAAACAACTGAAATTTTACCAACTGCTGCCATTAAGGGATCCCCTCTGGAAGGCAAAAGTAAAGTACAATAAGCTGTCAAAACCATAAGAGTTGTTGGAGAAAGAAACTGAGAAAAGCCAGAGAAAATTATATTTATCACAGAGAATAATTTGGCGGAAACATTTGATAAATAAAGTAAAATAAATATTACTTTCTCGTTCTCTCAAAATAAAAATATTACAGAAATTAATTTACCTTTTTGGGCAAACAAGATCTTTTTGACGCTCATCTGTATGATAAATAGACCTATGAAACGACTCTTTAACGTTCAAAAAACACACTACTTTACGATTCTGAACCCGACACACTTCTCGCGTAAAAATTTAATCAAGAGTATAATTCACCGTGAGTAGTAAGGGGCAACTATGGGGTGAACGCAAGTCTATCTCTACTCATCAGCCATATGTCTAGACTGGCGTCAACCCCCACCACTATGTCGCAAGGTCAGTGACCCGTGGGCGTGTGGGGGGCGGGCATGTGAACTGCGTGGAAGACACCCCCCTATTTATCCCCTACGTCATGGACATATGCGCCCACTATGTCTGGTAACTATGATTAATGCGAGGACGTGCATGTGTGTCTAGCTTCTGTTTTCGCACATGACTGGAGATAAATTCCTGGAAAAAGTGGAATCTCTAACGTTTAATTTCCGAAAATTTTAGTCTATAATCATACTTTCGCTATTTTAACTAAGAATCAAATATTTTCCAAAGAAAGAGGATGAATAAAAGAGATTAGGATTACTTTTGAACCTATTAAAATATATTTATTTAGCAAATTGAAAGAAAAAAATACATTTAAATACAAGTATAAAAAGAAGCGGGAAAAAGGTCAAAGCTATGCATGGATCGATGAAAAAAGAGGGATCTGTAGGATGGATGAAAAAAAGGTTTTAGGCTAGTAGAATGGGAAGGAAAGAAGTAAGAGTAGAAGGAAAACAATGGAAACTGGAATAGGGTGACTGAGGAAGGTTTTAATTGAGAGGAGAGGAGGGAAGAAGATAATGCCTTTGAAAAATCAACCCGCTTACTTCTTGAAAAATGGATATATACGCGGAGCGCTTCTCCAAACGCTGATTGAACAAGCTGCAGATGAAGATGAGGAAGCGACATTAAGACAAACCGCGGAAAGCAGACACTTTCTAAGAGATGATAGCGGTTTGAGGACAAGAAGGAACATTGACATGCAGGTTCCTCCTAAGCCCCAATATCTGGCTGAAATGGATGCCTCCCTTTGTGAGGATATCTGGGAGGAGTCCGACCTCTGGACCATCAATTGTTCAGCATATGGTGCTGCGAGAGCATTGCCTAATCAATCAGGCAGCACACTGTTGACAAAATACAGTTGTTATCTGACGCAAGGAAAAGAATACAGAAGAGGGAGAGATGGATCGGGGAGAATCAACAGTTTCTCGCTGACCCATCTCACCTCTTAAGTGATCACCCTGTTTCTGTCAAAAATCCACCCAAGCTCAACGAGGTAGAAACTTTTGGAGATAGGTATACGAGATCCCAAAAACACTGGAGTTAAAAGAAGATACTGAAAGTATCATCCGCTTCAAGGAGTTTTGCAATAACCTCATAACATCTGAAGAGAAATGTCCACCAATCTCTGCCGAAGAGGTGAAAAAAGCACTTAGAGGCACGAAGAACTTTTCCGCTGCTGGACCCGATGGTATCAAGAACTTCTGGTGAAAGACGTTTACGTCTACCCACCATAATTTGGCCCGCATATTCATCTTCTATTTGAAGTCGGAAACGCCCATTCCGCAGTGGCTGGTCTTGGGACGCATTATACTCCTACCGAAGAGAGGCGACTTGCTCAGCCTAGAGAATTACAGGCCAATAACTTGTTTGAACACACTGTATAAGATATTCAAGGCTGTCCTAAACAACAGGATGTTTCGAAGAGTTGAGCCTGTTTGGTGAGAGATGTACGAACAACGTGCCCTTTGCTTTTTTCATCACACTTCTGCCTCTATCTCTCGCACTGCGAAATTCTTATGGATACCTCATGGCGACACTAACCATCGCAAGCGTAAGGTCACTCATGTATTTTATATGGAGGACCTGAAGATCTATGCTTCTGCTGAAAGCAAACCTCAAACTGCTATAAATATCGTCAAGAAGTACACAGGAGAGATTGGGATGGACTTTGGATTGGACAAAAGTGCCAAAATTTATCTGAAGAAAGGAAAAATTGTTGGCGTTCCCAAGGACTCTAAGCTTGTGGAGATAAGTTAGAGGAGTTAGATATTTAGAGGTGGCCCATCGTCTTTAAACTTCGTCATCGCAAAAGCTGATAATTTTGGTAAGTGAAAAGTCGATCGTAAAAGTGAAATCTCAGCTCTTTTCATGAATGTGACTTTATGACAGGATTAGTGAACGTCCCTTGAATTATTATTACTGCCTTTTCTGAAAAAGGGAAATATGACTAAAGAACGCTTTGCTGTGAAAGGGTCTGCTTGATGAGTTTATGGTGTCAAGACCCACTGTGATCGACTTTTATGGCCGAGCTGATCACCGCTCCGCTCCGAAAACTATCATATTTGGCAGATTTATTCAGATTTTTTTTCATTGTAGCAGGCTTATTTATATTTTTCCTGATCTGATGCTTCAAAAAATGTGATCTTCAACCTTTGAGGAACATTTTCTAAAAATTTCAGTAGAAGATATAAATTATTGGGGCCGTTATTAGACTTTGAATACAGTAGAAAACAGTAAAAATGGCACTTTTCAAGCAACTGTAATCAATATTGACTGTATATAATATTGTTAATGAAAAAAAAGTTGACTTTGCCCATGTTAATTAAATAAGAACTTCAAAGACGATGGGCCACCTCTAAATATTTTTTAAAATTAAAAAAAAAATCTGACTTCTATAATGGCATAAACTACCGTTATTTGCCCTCCACTCCTAAGAAACCCAAAAGAGTTTTTTTCTGGTCACCCTACTATACATACCTGGGTGTGCCTTAAAGCCGTATTCAGGACGTAACATCAGTTAAAGAGTCTTTTCCAAGCACCTACAAGGATCTTCTTTAGCAGATTTGGTCTTCAAATCTGTCGGTGTTGAACAAGATATCTGCGACTAACATGCTTGCCGTCCCCGTTCTACTTTACTCTTTTGGGGTGGTTCACTGGAAGAAGAACGAGCTTACGGCCCTTGATATCAGAATATCATGCCTATGCATATCAGCTCGCATATCATTTCGTCTGTTCCGCGAATATACAACACACTAAACTCTCGACTTCGCTGAGATCATAATTTGGGCCTGTAAATGATTTACACTCATCAGAACCAATGTACAATGTCGGATGCTTTATAGGAAATATACCTATCTTCGAGATAAGAGGGTACAAAGAGCAAACATCTTCAGATTCAATTATCTCTCCATCTTTCACCTGGTATTAAGATTTAGTGTTTTCCGTACGACCTCCTTAAAAAGCATCGCGAAGGTTTAATACTCTGTCTAGTTTTAGAACGTGATGATGTTTTAAAAATGGAGTTAGATCTTTGAACTCTTTTTTCAAACGCCTGAAATCGCATTTCCACATTTCGGTGACTTCGTGACCGTATCTTTTAATTGTAGGTGCTAGAGCCCGCGTGCTTTCACAACGATCATTCATGCTTTCACCAGACTTCCCAACTATTTGATCTCTGCCCATGTTATTGCACCGTTTTCAACCATGCCAACAAGAGCCGCGAAACTGGAACTAATGACGCGATCCATTACCGTCTTCTTGAAAGTACCCGTCTACAAGAGGCCCTCCACGAAGATGATGCTCTCTACCCTTACCAGCGCTTTGAATCTCTACACCAAGCTCTCCTTCCATAAATAAAAGTCATTCGAACGCAAGTCTAGACTGATTATCATCGTAACAGTAGCCACCTTCTGGTATAATCCCTATTGTCTGATCCTATAAAAATGTTTCCGAAAAAATAATTTGCAAGCCGATGCAATCGTGGGGGATCTGTAAATGGACAAACATTTCCACATTCAAGAAATATCTTACGAACCGCAATACATGCACAACGTAAGATATTCACATCGTTTTTGTAATAAAATACCAGCTCATGCCAAAAATTAAACATGTAATTCGGGTCAAGATTTTTTCCTCGTACCGTTTTAAAAATTGTTTTTGAACCTTTTTAATCATTGTATCCGAACAATAAACTTTAATTGAAGGAAAAGGATAACAATAATTTTTATTTTCTGAGATGTTAAATAAATTGCGAGAATGTTCCTGCTTTTTCACCTATACAAGGTTTTCCAATATCTTGCTCATTAATGCACTAGCTGCATACCTGTTAAGCTACGCAAAGATTCACCTTATGCATATTTACGCTATCATCCCCTGCGAGTGTTTCTTCCTGCTGCGTTTCGAAATCATGAAAAATAAAAATCAGAGGTTCTGAAAAGTCACTGTTATTTTCACCCGCACGATCACGTATGGGCTTCATAAAGCATTCGGGATTGTATTCGCGATCACACTTGCATAGATACAATAACTGAACCCACATTTGTGGTTTTTATCTTTTTCAATACTAAATAAGCGTGAACACTCGGGACAAATTCTCAACGCGTCACATACATTTTTTCCGGAGGAGTACGAACCGGACGTTAGATGGTGATTGAAGCAATCATTATTAAAAAACCGGCTAAGGCTGTTTTCACACTTGGGGGTATCTGTTAATCGACTACTCGAACATTTTTCTAAACATGAGGTCTGAGCGAGACAGGCTTCACATTTATGTGCACACCTATAATCAGACCTGATTTTGTAGCTCTTGTTACAGGGGGTACAAAAACACGAAAGGATGTGTGATTACGAAGCAGACTTAATTTGATTTTTCATATTCAATACTGCATTTCTTTAATGCAAGTAATCATATTTTCACACCGTGAATTTTTAAGTAATATTTTTGTGCTGTTTTGTCTTTCTGTTCAATTATATGTTAACTAAAAGAGATTAAATAAACTACTTACCGATTTCATTATCACTCTTTACGTATGATAGTTTTCTGGCCTCCCTGTCCTCGATTTCGTTGACATCTTTCTTCTCGTCCTCGTCCACATTTTGCTCCTCCTCATTCCCTTCCTCTTCCTTAGAATTGGTGAAACTAGACGTCATCTGCTGCTCTCCCTCGTCAACAAATTTTTCATCATCGTCGTCACACAAGTCTACAATTTCACATACACTTTTATCTTGAAAAACTTCACTTTCTAAAGTAACACCTACGACATCCTCGTGGGCATCAATGAAAATGACATAGAAAGCCGCAGATGCTACCACAGGCACTAATAAAGATGATGATGATAAAGATGAAGAATTTTTTTACGAGGGAAGGTCGAAAATCTGCAAACGCACACGAGGAGTGTCCCCACTTCTCGGATGTGTCGGGATATTGATATCATCACTACAATGATCTTAACATATATAAGTATGCACAAAGATCTTAATTCGATCATTATAGTGATGCTGCCAACCTACGACTGAAAACCACCACCCTTTCTCCTTAGCATGATGCTCCCCAGAACCCATTTCGTATTACTTCAGTGGGTGCTATTTCTTTGCCTAATAGGGCTTCTGCAGGTTTTCCCAACTAGGATGTACGGATCGCCCTCAGTATGTGCGGTGATACTGCACATCGGGCTCGTCGGCTTTCGACGTCCTGGTTGGGGGTGATAGGTTGGACTGCCTCTCATTGCTGCTGGTTCTTTCTTCTAAGACTGCTTCGCCTTATGGCCCAACCAAGATGTTACGCGTCGTCCTCAGTAGCACGACAATGTAGTGCAACGGGCTAGTCGGCCTTCGAACATCCTGATTAGGCATGATTAGATCTTCCCTAGTCTTTAAGTTGTCGTTTTTCTTTCTTTTCACGTAGCATGGTTTCTACATAGGTGGATACCCTGCCCCACGATTCCTCACTTTCGAGCATCGTCCCGACAATATTATCTGGCGTTATGCTTCCAATATCGCTTTCTAGTCTGTGCTTCAGTTCGGTCCAGCGATTACATTCGAAGAAAGTGTGGGTTGCATCATCCTTATCCGCCTCGCAGTACTCACACTTCAGATTACTGACTTTCCCCCTCTTGTATAGATACTAGCGAAAGTATCCATGCAGTCTCTCAATACACGGATAAGGTATTTAGATGTTTCAAAGCCATCCAATTCCTTGATCATCTCGGTCCACCTGACCGAATTGAACGCATTTCTCACATCCAGTGTCGCCAGTAGCACGATTTTCTTGGTTTAGCGGCTTTCCACTTCCACTCTCACAATAGTGTCTAAAACTTCTTGGACTGCGTGGATTGTAGAATGCCCCTTCCTGGCACCGTGCCGTCTTCTGGAGAGATCTCCCGCCGCTTAAACAGCCGCCAGAAGGCGAGACTTTAACATTTTTTTCATTTACTTCCCACTGGTATTCAACATACATAGTGTTTCTGTACGCCGAAAGGGAATTCATATCTCCTTTTCGTTTGCTGATGAAAACTAATCGTTGCACTATCCACTGTTTATGGAATATGCTAGCTCTCAAGCAGCAGTTCATCATGTTCAGCAGCATCTCTAGACAAATACGTGCTACTGCTTGTAAAACCTACGCCAGTATACCGTCGGGTCCTGGCGCTTTCTTGTTCTGGAGGGAGGTCACGGCTGTTTCTAATTCCTCCTCGCTGAAGAGTGGTATCTCTTTTAGAGGGGTTCCGTAACGATCCTTCTCTCTTACTGGATTTGTCGGGAAGAGTACGTCGACGATGTAACGCATAGGTTCCACTCCCATTGATCCGCTCGCTGAGAGGGCCCCGAGTTTTCGTGTTAATATTTTGTAACCTAATACCCAAGGTTCATCGTCTACTTTCTCGCGCAGCTTCCCCTAGCTCTGACTCTTGCTTCTTTTTATAGCCTTGCCCAGTTCCTTTTTCGCTAGCTTGTATTGCACGCCTGTTGCCCGCTTTCTGATGGCTGTCCATCTGCGTCTTATGCACTCTCTTCGGAGGTCGCCGATTTCTTGATTCCACTAGTAAGCGGAATCTCTATTTCTGTACCCCTTCTTTCGAGGCATCGAGACTTCACAGGCCTGGTTTATGATCTGCATGGTGGCATCCACAATTGCTCCTGCCCTTATATCAGATCTCCCCCTTCAGGCTGTTCTGTCCTTTGGTTACCGCCAGCGATAGTTTTTTTATATCTATTTTCGAAACATTCCATCCTTTGCGATTGCTCTGATGTTTCCTGACTTCTAGGCCTTCTCTTATGGTGAACTTTATAGACTGATGATCGCTCCTAGTATAGACCTCAAGGACTTCCCAGTTCTCCATAAGTGGGGCTACTCCTTCTGAAGCCAGAGTAATTTCCGGGATCGTTCCTACGTTGCCGGCTCATCCGAAAGTTGGCACTTTGCCGGTGTTCATGACGACCAGGCCCCGTCCCGCAGCCATGTCCAAGATAAGCTTTCATCGCGAGTCTGTTCTTAGCATTCCTCATTCAACCGCCCTTGCGTTGAGGTCTCCAGCCGTTATTACATCCCCTTCAGCTTCCTGTATAATATCCTCCAGTAGATCCAGTTCTTCCGGGAAGTTAAATGCCCTCGTTCGGTGTGAAGTAGCAACTTACATAGGTGACACCTTTACTCTTAACCCAGACGTATCCGTCTCCAGAGCCACGGCTTTCAACGGGGGGTCCCCTTGGATTTTGCATTCATATGGCTTCCGTGCCAAGATTATTCGCAAACTATGTTGGGGTATCCTTATCCTTGTATTACTCGCTGATCATTATGAGATCGATGTTTTTTTCGCGGACAAGATGATCTATGAGATTTTTCGCATCTTTGCTTTTGTGCAAATTGGCCTGGAGAAATCTCGTCATGCCTACTTATGCTTTGCTTGGTCAAGTGCCCGTCTAAAGACAAAGCATGCCCCCGTCCCTGGTATGTGCTTGAGTTTTAGCCTCTCAGGCTTATTTGTCAATCCCTTGCACAGTAAGCAGTGCGTTTCGGACGTGCAGACGTTTGCCCTGTGTCCACCGAAGCGACATTCATAACACAGGCCGCTGCGATATGGCCCTCTACAAAATCTGGCCTGATGTCCGTAGCCCACATACTTGAAGCATCGGTCGACACGTGCTCTTCTTCTTATCCTGCTGCTGATCCACCATACCTTTATACGGGCGATTTTCATCAGTTTATTAGCTGTATGTTCGCCAAGCTCGTCGACGGAAATTACTCGCTCCCGCCTGTTGGCCTTCATGACGGACACCTTTGCGTCTTCTGCTATTGCGCCGAGGTCCCTCTGAAGTGCGCCCTTTACATCCTTTCTTGTGGTCACGCCGTCGATGTCCAGAATCTCAAGTTTGACAGTGCGAAACAGATTCCTCATGGTTCCCATGTCCCCCAGATGCTTGTGTAGAGCTTCTTCGAAGGCTTTGACGTCTTTCGTCTCCTCTCCCAGCTCTAACAGTACTTCGCCGTTTCTGGTCCAGCGGATTGACCTAATGCAGGTCTCTGTCTCTTGTAGCTTCAACTTCGATTCAATGTCTCCCTGTACCTCTGCATATGACTTTCCCTGCGCTGGCTTTATCAGCGCAGCTTCGGGGCGTTGCCTCCTGGTCGGTCTACGTTTGCACTTCTTTACTGAGGCCTCATTATGTGCCTTTAGCTCTCTCTCTTCAACGACTTTTGTGGTATCTCACTTTCTCTTAGTTGGTTATGGGTTCTCTTGGCCTTCTTGTTCTTGACTGAATTCCAACATTGGGAAGCTTTATCATCTTCTGTTTTCTTCTTCCCTAGCGGCGTAGCTGCTTGGTTTTCTGCCGGCCTCGATGATGCCCTTTTACTTTTTGGCATTGCAGCCGGCGTGCTCACATCCCTACTGGGGCTTGCCTCAGACGTCATCAACCAGCCAACGAGACTATCAATGTTGGGATTCTATGTCTCCCGCTGCCACTTCAGCTTTTCTATCGTTTCCTTCATATTTAAAATGCCGCTTTTGACTGTCGTGCTGACATTCTGCTGCTTTTTAGCAGCTTCCAGCATAGTCGACGTCAGTTCGGCCATCTCATTGATTAGGTACCTGATATACGTCTCTTCATTCTTTATATTCTCCTGCAGGGCAATCGAGTCCTTTGTGGCCTCTGTTCCAGATAATGTGGCGGGTTCGGATCTCTCAATGCTACTCTTGAGAGTTGCCGCCATGTCTGCTGCGCTCGTGTCTTGCTTCGTAAAATCTAATTCGGTTTGTGTGAGGTCCTCCATGAAAGTTCGCCAACGCATAGTGCGTGGAAGGGCGGGCTGAAATAGCTGAAAACGCGTATACCCTCGGACCTAAGTCCCACCCCAGTTTCCTGGGGCCCAGCCTTCGTTTAAACAGTCCCGGAAGACACAGACGTACTGGAACACGCCCGGGGCACTGCAGATGCTGACCACTGCAGCCACTACGCACTTCCGGATAAAGGCCCGAAGGGGCTGACTTCTGATGATATGCTGCGGCTGACACCTCGACAGTGCAAGCAGACATCAGCCCCTTGCCACGTCAGCGGGTCAGACAGACGTTAATCCCTGCCACAGCAGGGAACAATCGTGGTTTTTTCTCGGTGTATCCCTCACCCAGTCTGTTTGGCCCGCGAGGCGTACTTTATTTCCGCCATACCCTCTATACCTAGCGAGTATTCCCCTATCCGCCACCTGAGGATGCGTCACATATGGGTTACAGACTCCCAATGCGAATGATAATGGTAAATGTGAAGGTGCATCAACCATCACCGTATCAGCTTCTTCGTTCAGGGTTTCAGGTGCTGTGGCTGGATGAATTGCAGGTCGCTGTGAAGGAGAAGGCTTAGATGCTTAAGTGGTGCTGCTGGCTTCATCGTTGGATATTTCTCCAAAAGCTGGAAGAGAAAATAAAAATTATTACCATATTATTATTGCTCTATAAATATTTAAATCCATTATATCGAAGAATATAATAATTTATTTCAACTCACCATTTCTGTAGAAATCCCTGAGGCTATCGAGCCGGATCCGCAGCTCATCAATTTCCCTTCTTCGAGTCGCCAGTAATTCGCGCATAATTACGTTATCACTAATGACTCTTAACAACCGATAGATTCCGACTGCATCGAGAAATGTGAGCAGAAATTTAAGGATTCAGCTTAACTCGCATTCCTGCAAGTCTCCTGACATTCGACATATGGTGATAATGTCAGCCAATATCGTTGCCACGAACATTTTTATTGAGGTTTGAAAAAAGGTTTCCGAAAATCTTGAAAAAAGCAACAATGATAAAATGTTAAAATAGGGAGAAACGTGTTATATTATACTTTGTAAATATATGGCAATCTTTATTTCATGCACCTCATATATTACAGTACAAGCATTCTGAGCATCATCATTAAACTGGTCGGCTAGACTGCAGTCAAGCCCAACTTTGTACAATAGGTATCTAGAGAGACGGATTGACTGTCTGGGGATAGAATTCGAGAGGAGATGCCATAAAAATTTCAAACACACTAACTCTGGTTGAGTTTGCACACGAAGGATAATATCCTAAGTTATGAATTTAAACTTAAAATTTAAAGCTTTTTCGGGTTTTAGTCGTGTGCAAAACTACGAATCTTGGCGATGTTTCGCGAACACTGCAGTTCACTTCTTTAGGGCTGAACTGAAACTGAAGTTTCGGGTTATGCTGTTCCTATATAGATTCTGTACGATGCCTATGATTGGCCAGAGCGCACAATGGTGGGGACTGCTCGAACTTGATTAGCCAATCAAGTCTTTTTTTTTAAACTCGGGAGGACGGAAAGCCAACTCGGATTGATATTATATCCATTGTCCCTATTGATGTTATCAGGGTGTTTTAAGATTTCGATTGCTTTTCTAGTTTTTTTTTTTTAAATTACTGTACGTTTTTGCGATGACGGTTGTTTTGTCAAATAAAGTGCTATGTTCTGTTTCAATATGATGCTCAGCTAGTTCTGATTGCGTCAAAGGTTTTAGCCTGACTTTACTCTCATGTTCCTTTACACTTTGGCTCACTGCCCTTCTGGTTTCTCGAATATAGACTTTGTCACAAAAACAAGGGATTTTATATACTTTTGGATCACTGAGAGGTGCCTTTTTATCTTTAGAGTTGTTTAGAAGTTGTCCTATTTTCGCAGGTGGTTTAAATATGATTTGGATATTGTGCTTGTTGAGAATTCTTCCTATTTATTCTGTGATACCTTGAATGTACTGCAGGATGGTGGTCGTTTTTCCCTCTCTTTCTTTAGTGAGTTGTGTTGACTTGTTTTTTTGAGTGTATTTTTTTACTGTTTTCTCAATTTGTTTGTTCATGTAATCGTTTTGTATTAGGATTTGTTTAACATTTTGCAATTCCTTTTGTAAGTTATCTTTATCTGTTATGGACACAACTCTGTATATAAGGAAATTGATGACCGATTGCTTTTGCGACGGGTAGTGGTAAGAGGAGACATGTAAGTATCTGTTTGTATGGGTGGGTTTTCTGTAAAATTCGTGTCCTAATGTGTTACCAGATCTTTTATAAACTAGTACGTCCAAGAAAGGCAATTTTCCGTTTTGTTCAATTTCCATGGTGAACCGGATATTAGGGTGTAAATGATTGATGAAATCGAAGAACTTGTGTAGTTCATCTGGTCCATGTCTCCAGATGACAAGTGTGTCGTCAACGTAACGGCACCATGATTCCGGTTTGAGCTTGGATTTGTTAAAGATTTTAGTTTCTAAATTTTCCATGAAGATGTTGTATCTTTCTGATGAAGTCCAAAGAGTTTTGGACGTGCGTGATAGAGTTTCCTGTAAAAGATTTCAGTTTTTTGGCGAGAAAGCGTGCTAGGTTGTAAGTTGGTGAGTTGATTGCGCTGATGATCGGTCTGAGTGGAATGTTGTTTTTGTGGATTTTCGGGAGTCCGCAAAGTCATGGAGAGGTGGGATCAGTAGGTATTAATTTAGCTATTGTTTGACTGTCAAGTTTAGAGTCTTTGAGGAGGGTTTTTGTTTTGCTGACTATTGTTTTTGTGGGTTCTTTTTTAATTTTTTCATGCGTATCGTCAGTTAGAAGGTTCATGATTTTCTTGTTATAGCTTTCTTAAAACGGTGCAGGGACAATAACATCGTTTCAAAATTCTTACAGTTGAAAAAAAATTTGGAAAAATCTAAATCCAAATCAATTCTACATAAAACAAGTTTGCTTCCTTGAAAGAAAGAATACAACGTACCAAATTTGTCTTGTAAACTACCTCCTAAAAAATATTTAAACTTCACCTTTTCCTATCAAACACTCTCAGATTTTACATTTGGTCTACATTGGACCGCATATAATTTGACCAATCCCAATGGATTAAATATCTTTCTACTCAAAAACGAAGAATAAAATATGATAAATTACTTCCAGTAAGGTACGCACCATTAACTATAACAGTAAGAAACATCTCTAACCATCCTCTCAGCAATGAAATGGTTTTAGCCTTATCTGAAAGACATAATTTTGCAGTAGCTCTCATCAAAATCCCTAAAGAATAAATCATGAGTAATTTGGAATCCACACTATATAGCCTTCCACACGAAAAGGCGAATGGCATACGGCGTAGTATGACCAACATCTTACGCCAAGCCCAACTTTTCTCCTCAAACTTCACAAAACAAGAAAAAGCAGCAATTAAAGAACTCAACCAGAATAAAGATATCATAATATTACCCGCAGACAAAGGCATCACAACAGTTATAATGAATAGAGAGGACTATATCAACAAAATCATGGACCTTCTAACTGACGATACATATGAAGAACTTAAAAAAGACCCCTTGAAAACAATATTCAGCGAAACATAAACCCTCCTAGAAGACTCTAAACTTGACAGCCAAACAATAGCTAAATCAATACCTACTAATCCCACCTCTCCAAGACTTTACGGACTCCCAAAAATCTACAAAAACAATATTCCACACACACCAATCGTCAGCGCAATAAACTCTTCAACTTACAACCTAGCACGCTTTCTCGCTAAAGAGCTGAATCCTTGCGCAGGAAACTCTGTCACGCACGTCCAAACTCTTTTGACTTCAACAGAAAGATACAACAGATTTACATTCAATCCCAAGACATCCTAGTGAGTTTCGACATAGTATCTCTTTTTACGAAAGTACCAATCTCTGATGCAATCGATATTATTGAATCCTTTGCAAACTTTCCTTCCGATTACATACCTTTGAAAGAACACCGTCTCAATAATACTTACTTCTCTTTCAATAGCCAATTCTATGAACAAACTTCGGGAGCAGCAATTGGATCTCCAATCTCACCTGTAATAGCCAACAACTTTATGGAAAATCTAGAAACTAAAATCTTTAACAAATCCAAGCTCAAACCGGAATTTTGGTGCTGTTAGGTTAACGACACTTTTGTTATCTGGAGACATGGACTAGATGAACTACACAATTTCTTCGAATTCATCAATCATTTACACCCTAATACCCAGTTCACCATGGAAATTGAACAAAACGGAAAATTGCTTTTCTTGGACGTACTAGTTTACAAAAGATCTGATAGCACATTAGAACACGAATTTTACAGAAAATCCACCCATACAAACAGATACTTTCATGCCTCCTTCCACTACCACTCATTTCAGAAGCAATCGGTCATCAATTCCCTTGTATACAGAGCTGTCTCCATAACAGATAAAGATAACTTACAAAAGGAATTACA